>JAIUCV010000264.1:852500-1094716 GCA_026724425.1 Erythrophleum ivorense | reverse complement strand
GCTGATGAAAGTGAGCCATAGAAGAATAATTATTTATATGCACAACTTATTAAATAGATTTAATATAAAAGCAGTAATTTATAGAAGATTTTGTCATCAGGACTCACAATGGATAGTATCTTAGCTTTTAGCCTGGATATAGCAGCCATAATCCTGGTTGGAGAATATGGTTGAATGTCTAACTTCAGAATGGACTGAACCAGAAAAAGAATACTGCCCTTTCCACATAGTTCCTGAAATTAATTTTTTTAAAAATTGCAGTTCATATATGTAAAAGAAAAGCAAACTTTATCCCACAAATTAACCAAATCAATGAAATGACTTTAGTTATCTTCCATGATGACTACGTTGCAAGTAGCCAGTTTGTCAAACAAAGTCCTTGGCACCTTAAAGCCTCACTCCAGTTTGCAGTTAAGAGATAAAGTAGCTTTGAAACAGAGAACGAAAAATAATATAAAGAAGAGTCAAGTAGATGGAATGCAAAACATTTCATGAAAAATGGTAGTCTAGAAAAGTGTAACAAATGGCTATGATAAAGATAGGTTCTTATAATTAATAGATTCCAGGTTGGAGAGGAATATGTAGTTTAATTTTTTCACATAATTATGAAAATTAAAGAAGGGTTTGTGGACCCCTCTCACAGATGGAAACAAGGACGCTATTGTTGTTGATAGGAACTTGGGGACAAATTTAGTGTGATTCCTTTATGAAGCAATAAGATTTTAATATTCCATATTGTGACTATAGATTTTCAATCACCAACATAAAGAGAGAGAGAGAGATCCACCCAGAGTCCTAAGGATAGTTGACTGTCTACAAAACTATTTAGTCCTTGACTCTTAAATTTAAAAAGGAAAAAAAAAAATCCCTCTCACAAAGACTTCTTGAGCATGTTTTCTCCAAATTTATAAAGAAATCTAGTTTGGAAAACCTTATTCTTGAGCAGGCGCTCCTTAAACAATTTTTGTTGGCATAATGACTGAAGAAACTGCAAAGAAGCCTCACACTGCTGGGTGAGAAAATAAACTACTCGTTCTTCATGGCAAGCTGACAGGGTAATCTCAAGAAACCTAACAACCATGCGAACTGATCCCAAAAGCCACATCCATAAATATGTCGACCTGTCACAGAAAGTTTCATAATTGGCCATAGCATAGATGTGTTATTAAATTATAGCATTCACTTACTTAAGAAAATGTCTGAAAATAGAGATTATATTAGAGTAAATTATGCAGATTTTCTCTAAATTTTGTTTAAAATTACACAAAACTCTCCTTTATTATCAAAATATATAAAAACCTTCCTTGAAATAAAAAGTTATCCTACACTTTAATCAAATTTAAAAAATGTTTACCAAAATAACTCTATTAAACTTAAATACATACTTTTTTTAACCAAAAAAATTTTAAACAGAAGATATTTTAATAAAAAAAATTTAAAATTAGATTAAAGTGTACAATAATTTGTTGTTAAAGCATATATCTGTGTATATTTTAAAAAAAGAAAGGAGGTCTATGTAATGAGTATAGAAGGTATGTGTAATTTACTCATTATAGTATGACAGAAATTAACTGGCAGAAAAATTACAACCAAAATCCATAAGACAATTCTAAATGCATATACGAGTGGATGGAAAGAAAATTAATTTGATTGACATCGTGTCTTTTTTGTGTGTTATAAAGAAAATTTTGACAACAACAAAACCTTTCTAAAGTGTTGAGACAGAATCAAAAATTTAGGTTAGATAAACTTGAGAAGTAAGAAGAAAGGGTTTTAAATGGTTGCTTCTTTAGAATAAAACATCTTTATTACAGAAAAAAGGGAAGAAATACAACTAAGGGGTATGAGAAGGTATTCTACAAAACAAACAGAAAAAAGAAGGGGGGGCAGGGGAATAGATACAAAATCTAACAAAGCTGACCAATCTCTCTACAAACCAGAAATAGATACTTCTTTGAAACAACCTTCAGCAAAACACCAAATTGAGGCAATAAACACAACCCTATCCCATAACATATGCAAGGGCAAAAAAATGCTCTCGAAGATATAGGCTTTTAAATAGTTTTGACATTATAAAATTCCATTTTTTACCATCTATGACATATGGACTCTAAAAGACAACGGTTTTCTAATCCAGCAACTAAAAAGAGACTGAAGGTGAACCTTACCTTGGGGTGCGCAAGCAATACATGGACAATATCTTGCCATTGTGGTGATATAAACCCAGTTAATAGATGTAAACTGCATGCAACAAGAGCTGAATGCAAAAGGTACTTAAGACTAAAAGTACGGCCTTCCTGCAACAGAAGTGGAAAATCTAAATGCAAGTTAACAGTACAGAAGTTTAAACTGCAAAAACAAGAATTAAAGAAAACCTGTCTGTAACCACCAAGAACTATTAGCACGTAGAAAACCAAGTCAATCAACTGTTCCAACACTTTCACATCATCTAGCAAAATCTGTGATCATGTTTCAAACACAGAAATCAGATCTACCATCAGGGAGTCACTATAATCTTCAAATTTGGAAAATTAATAAATATAACACACACACACACACAAACAAAAAGCGAAGCAAACAATATAGATATTAATGGGCAATACTAATTCTTAGCAAGTAGCAGGCCCAAGGCCCATTATTTTTGAAACTAATAACTGTTAGAATATTTCTCCTGATTTCTAGAGATTAGATTATCCTAAAAATATTTGATTTTATTCTTGTATTTATCTGGGTATTATCCTAGCATTTATTTCTAGGATTATCTCTTGTTTATAAATACCTTACAAAGAAGAAAAATAAGAGCAAACTATTCTTCGGCTTCTATCCTTTTGTTCATGGTATTAGAGTTGCTCTCTGGTCTGCCATGATTCAATTTGGGTTCGGCCTAAACACAGAAGGCCAAGATGACCGAGGGTCATCGATGGAAATTATCTCCTAGTCGTCAGTGACAAATATCCAAGGTCCTCAAGTGCCAAATGAAGCTACGCCAGTGTCTATAACGATACACCGCCTCAATGGACAGAATTAGCTTCAATGGTCATCCAGCGTTCAATTGTTCGTGAACGGCAAGGCCAAGTATGCATACCTAACTGGAGCAAAACCAAGGCCACCTATCAGCGATCCCAAGTATCTCGAATGGGAAGCCGAGAATTCTACTGTTTAAGCTTGGCTGGTGAATTCAATGGCCACCAAGATTAGTGTTCATTTTATGCTATACAACTCTGCTCATGATGTGTGGGAAGCAACGAGAGACATGTTCGCATCTCTTAAGAACAGAGCTGCAATCTTGGAAATTGAGGCTTTTCTCCATGAGTTCAAACAAGGTAACTTGTGTCACACCATACTACACTAACCTGGTTGTTCATTGGCAACAGCTAGATCTATACGATACTACTGATTGGTCTTGCAAAGCAAATGCAACTTGCTATACAAAAATAAAAAAGGAAAAGAGAATATTCAAATTTTTTCTTGGTCTCGGTCCTGCATATGATGAGGCACGTGGCAGAATCATGGCTCTTGAAACTTTGCCATCACTAAAGGAAGTGTTCTTCACTGTTAAGCATGAAGAAAGCAGGAAGAAACTTACCTCCAATGAACAACCAAGATCCTTTGAGCAAGATTCTGCTGCACTAGTGTCTCAGGGAACTCAAAATAATGATGGTAGAAGCAAGAGAAATGGGAAGTGGTGTGATCACTGTCAAAGATCAGGGCATACCCGTGATACTTGCTGGAAATTACATGGCAAGCCACCCACCAGAAAGGGAAAGGCCGACAAGAAAGCAAAGGTTTTGCTACTGCTACAGACAGCAAGAATGAGTCTGACCTTGGAAAGATTAGCAAGGAAGACATGCAAACTCTCAAAAAGTTGCTAGAAAAGGTAGTTACAGCCACCAACATTGTATATACAGGTAATGCAACACTTGCATTCAATGCTAAAGTGCATCACCAAGGTATGTGGTTGGTGGATTCAGGTGCTACTGATCACAGGTCAAGAAATAAGTCCTTGATTCGAAACCTTCAACCTTGTGACAAGCCAATGTTCATCAAAATTGCTGATGGAACCTTTACCCGAGTACTTGGGATTGGAATAGTCTATATATTTGAATATATTATTAAAAAATGTTCTGTATGCACCTGGTTTAAATTGCAATCTGTTATCTGTTAGAAGAGCGACCTATGACCTAAATTGCCATATTAATTTTACATCCATATATTTGAGTATATTATTAAAAAATGTTCTGTATGCACCTGGTTTAAATTGCAATCTGTTATCTGTTAGAAGAGTGACCTATGACCTAAATTGCCATGTTAATTTTACATCCATTGAATGTATTTTTTAGGACTTAGAGTCAGGGAAGAGGATTGGCACTGCTAGGATTCTAGAAGAACTCTATTGCTTGGAAGGAAGTTGCAGCAACCAAGAATTGATCAAACTTGAAGAAAAGAGAGCTTTTTCAGCCCATTTTTCAAATACGATGTTTTGTTGTGACACTATAGGTTAGGCCACCCCAGTTTCAATTACATGTTTAAATTATTCCCCAATTCTATGAATAAAAGTGATTTTTCTCTTGTGATGTTTGCAAATTTTCCAAGCATACAAAAAGCTCCTGCAAACCACATATTTACAAACTATCTCAACCCTTCTCCATGGTTCATAGTGATATTTGGGGACCATCACGGGTCCAGTCCCTCACCAAAGCAAAGTGATTTGTCACTTTTATCGATGACCACACACGCCTTGCTTGGATATTCCTAATGAGGGAAAAATCGGAAATGGTCCAAATTTTCATAAACTTCCATACTATGGTTAAGAATCAATTCCAAACAACCATTCAAGTTCTAAGGAGTCACAATGGGAGAGAATATATGAGTGATACACTGCAACAGTACCTGAAACAGCATGGCATTATCCACCAAACCAGCTGCATGAACACCCCACAGCAAAATGACATAGGTAAGAGAAAAAATAAACACCTCTTAGATGTCACACGAGCCTTAATGATAACACACAATGTCCCAAAAATTCTCTGGAATGAAGCAGTTCTTACTACTACACATTTAATTAATAAGATACCTTCCAAAACCTTAGACTTTCAGACCCCAATACAAAAGCTCGCTGAAGCCTTCCCTAACACCCATCTCATTACTCGCATTCCAAAAAAAATATTTGGCCGTGTAGCTTATGTGCATAATGATCATAGGGGAAAAATTGATCCAAGGGCCATTAAGTGCAATTTCCTCGGTTACCTAGCAACCCAAAAGGGTTACAGATGCTATTCACCCACTCTTAGAAAATTCTTTGTTACCATGAATGTTAACTTTGATGAACAAACACCTTTCTACCCCAAAACTCCCATTCAAGGGGAGAATAATGGGAAGGAATGGGAGTTTTTGACTCCAAACACTTTTGACAGTCAGCCAATTTCACTTTCACCTCTCCAAAATCCATTGAGTATTTCTGTTCAGCACCCAAGACTCACTCCAGAAACTGAAACAGATTCCTTGCCCACTCTCAACTCTAATGAAACCACTCAACAAGGCCAAAACAGTCCTAAAATTGACCAGCACGACCACCTTGAACCCGAGATTGCACCTATTGAACCTGAACAGGTAGAGAAAGATCATACTGAAACAGGGTGGTAGATCAACACAAAAGCAAGGATCTTGATGGTTTATTCAAGAAGAGGCAAAGACAAGGTTTAGCAGAAGGAACCCAAGGGTGAGACTTTTAAAAATCCTATGCAAAGCCAAAAATCAACTCCGTCCTCCATTCCTGATTATTTGAGCCAGCCAATTGCAATAAGAAAAAGGGTAAGAAAGTGCACTTTACATCCTATCAGCAACTTTGCCAGCTATGATAAAATATCTGAAAATTTACAAAGCTTTGTGGGTAGTATTTCTAATGAAAAATTGCCAGCAAATTTCCAAGAAGCTATTGCAGACCCTAAGTGGAAGGAGGCTATTGATGAAGAGCTGAGAGTACTAAAAAAAGTCAGACCTAGAAAATCACAAAACTACCTAAGGGCAAAACTACCGTTGGGTGCAAATGAGTCTTCACAATCAAATATCACCCCGATAAAACAATAAGCAAATATAAAGCCCAGCTAGTGGCAAAAGCTTTACACAAACACATGGCATTGATTACCAAGAGACATTTGCTTCGGTAGCAAAGCTAAATACAATCAAAATCCTTTTATCACAAGCAATTAACAAAGATTGGCCACTCCACCAACTTGATGTAAAGAATGTCTTCCTCAGTGAAGATCTGGAAGAGGAAGTGTATATGGATGTCCCTCAAGGTCACTCAGATTACAACAAACTAGACAAAGTATGCAGACTGTACAAATCACTTTATGGCCTAAAGCAATCACCAAGGGCCTGGTTTGATAGATTTGCAAAGGTAGTAAGAAATTTAGGATACACTCAATGTCAAACTGGCCACACCTTATTTGTGAAACACACAAAAAAGAAAAGCTCAATCTTAATTGTCTATGTAGACAACATTGTGTTAATAGGAGATGATATAGAAGAAATACATAAATTGAAGAAGTCTTTGGCTACTGAATTTGAAGTTAAAGATTTGGGAAATCTGAGATATTTTCTTGGTATGGAGGTGGCTAGATCAAGTAAAGGGATTGTTGTTTCACAAAGGAAATATACTCTGGACCTGTTGAAAGAGACTGGAATGTTAGGGACTAAGCCTGCAGAAACCCCAATGGATGCCACTAATAAACTGGGTCATGCTGAAGAGTCCTCACAGCTAGACACCGGAAGGCACCAAAGATTAGTTGGCAAACTCATATATCTATCTCACATGAGGGCCGATATCAGTTATCCAATAAGTGTGGTGAGTCAATTCATGAATAAACCACAAGAAGAACATATGGAAGCTATGTACAGGATCTTGAGATATTTGAAGATGACTTCTGGAAAGGGCTTGTTCTTTAAGAAAGGGCATGATAGACAGATTGAGGTGTTTATAGATGCTGATTGGGCTGGATCTCCAATTGATAGAAGATCAACAACAGGATACTATACATTTATATGGGGAAATCTAGTGACATGGAGAAGCAAGAAGCAACCAGTAGTTGCCAGAAGCAGCGCAGAAGCTGAGTACAGGGCCCTAGCCTTGGGTATATGCAAAGGAATGTGGATACTCAGACTACTAAGTTAATTAAAAATTGAAGTACACCCTCCAATGAAGGTATGGTGTGACAATATGGCTACCATTGGAATTGCCAAGAATCCCATTCATCATGATAGAACTAAACAAGTGGAGATTGATAGACATTTCATCAAAGAAAAGATTGATGTAAAGTTGATTGATCTAGCCCATGTCTCATCAAATTCACAGGTTGCTGATTTCTTTACAAAGGCACTTTCAAGAGTTAGATTTGAAGAACTTAGTGGCAAGTTGGGAATGATAAATATCTATTCACCAACTTGAGGGGGAGTGTTAGCAAGTAGCAGGCCCAAGGCCCATTATTTCTGAAGCTAATAACTGTTAGAATATTTCTCCTGATTTTTAGGGATTAGATTATCCTAAAAATATTTGATTTTATTCTTGTATTTATCTAGGTATTATCCTAGCATTTATTTCTAGGATTATCTCTTGTTTATAAATACATTACAAAGAAGAAAAATAAGAGCATACTATTCTTCGGCTTCTATCCTTTTGTTCACTAATACTAACCTGCTCAAGTTTAGAGTGACGAGGGGATAAATCACACAAGGACTGCAAGAGGCGGATACCACATAACACATATCTGATCATGGATTCATCTCTATCAGATGAGATTAGCACTGCAGTAAGATGCAATGGAAGAAATCCTGCAAGCTTTTCCATATCAATCTGCATACAAACATAATTAAATATAATAACCTGATAAAAACAAGAGCATGATAATTTTGAGCATGAGACAAAGACAACCTTGATCATTGATCCTTTTCTGGTTAGGTAGTGAATAGTAAAATTTTCAGAGTCCCTCAATAGTCTGTTAAGTTCCTGAAAGCTAAGCCCATGTAACTCCTTTACTGCCAATATCAGGTCAATCGCCTGTTCAAGCAAGTAAGTATAAATTAATCATGTTCCTGACACGAGAAACAGGATATGGGAGAAAAGAGGGATTCTCATGGATCCAGGTTATATTTAAGTCACTTGTACTTGCCTGTGCAGCACTACTTGATGGATCTTCCTTAGAATGCCTCATTCTTGAAAATTAGTATGAAAATCACAAGCATACACTAGCAAGAGGCATAAGAAACGTGTGAGACACATTATAGCACAATTAGTCAGTATGCATGACTTGTGAGCATAAGATAATTGCTATTTTGCACTTTGAGATGAGAAACGAGTTGTTTACATCAAAGCAACTATGGCAGGCAGTAGATTGATGGCAGACAATTGCACCAAGAAGTGAGGAACAAGCTAATATTTAAAAGGCAAAATGTATTATACAAAGCACAAGCACTTGAACTCCTTTTAGCTTCCTTTCTAGAAGGCATTGGATATATACGCTACCTAAAATCCTTACAAGAGAAATTGCACTTCAGTTTTCAGAGTTGTAAAGCATGAAATTTTACTCATTCAGCAACAAAGAGTATGAAAAAAAATAAATGTTTTAAACTAACCATATCCACTTTTCAGCTTCAAAGTTCTAATTAATTCTCTGGAATAAAATATTTCCTCACTAATTCACTTTCCACAAGTGAATTTAGAAAACCATGCCTGTCTCTGCCCACAAACCTAACCCCCCAGGGGAGGGGGTTTCTAAAATATCAAATTAAATAAATCAATAGGTCCAAAGGAACCAAGAACTCTTAATCCATTATCATAACACGCATAACCATAAAGCTAGAATGCCACTTTTCTGTTCATGATCCTCCATTGTCCAGTACAAAAGGCATAGACCCAAAACAAAGGGGGATCTGCACCACAGGTGCATAGCTTGGCCAAAAAACACAATTACTAATGTCTAACTTCCTTGATATCAGTGATAAAGACATGTAGGAATGAGATCAGAACTAACAACATAATGCTATAAGGACACATTTGTGTCAAGCAATTACAGCTCCATCGAGGAACAATATGCAATTATATATTCATTCTCCAGATAATTGACATTTATTCAGGTGAATTTGTATTTATCTATATATATATATATATATATTTAAGGTCATCATAATTTTGAGAAAGCAACTAAGAATATAATTTTTAGTATGAAAAGTAATTAGACTTTATCTAATAGCGGGGAAATACTGATGATTTGTCATCAATTTTATCAGCTGGCTTCTATTGTGAAATCCTCCATTACTGGATGTATCTTATACATGGCGCACACATAAACTTAATTGAATCAAATCAAATTCAGCTTATGCAGAGTCCGGAACAAAATATTATTCATTTGCTTTGCGTAGAAAAAGATAATATAAAAAGGACTAAATTTGCTTGTAATTCTTACCAGTGTTAGCTAATTCAATATCCCCAAAAAAACCACAATCCAGATCACACAACCCCAATCATAAGACATTCACAATTTGGATCGTGAAAATATTAATCCGAGGTATTTATAACATTGGCAACTTGAAGGTCAACAAAGGTAAGAATATAGACCTGGATACCACAGCTACCTTGTTTATGCACAGAATCTGCCCAACTTGTTTCATTCATAACTCAACACACAGGGAGAACAAAGAGGAGAAGGGTTAGTCAGATAGGGCTTAGCCGATAAGAAGGCTTTGTCAAGATTTCCGGCACTCAGTTACCTTTACCTACCATTCACCAGTGCTGACATATATTTATTAAAAGAACATTCTAGTATGTGGGAATTTTAAATAATTATTTCTATTTATCCAATCTTGTGGATTTTGTGTCTTTGATAGTTTGCCTAACAGCTCATTTGAATGAAAACATTTGATCCCATGTTCGGGTAGATTTTGATAGAGGTAAAAAGAAAGCCAAGGGAAAGAGGTTTTCCCTAATAACACATTTTTCCTCAGTTTTATTTTCCCCTCCAAAAAAAAGGGAATGGAAAATTCTTTCAATGAAAATTTATGCACTTCCAAATCTACCCAACAACAAAAAGGAAACAAGTAAAACATTAAAAATGATAAGATTCTATGAAAACTCTTTCCTTTCCTTTACCTACCCTTTCAATTTAATTTCCATAGGGTCAGATGTTAATTCTTTTTGTTTGCTTAAGGTAAATTATCTGAAAAACAGATCCATTTCATTTCGTTCCATCTATCCAAACAGACTTTGAATCTCTTGTACTTTTTAAAATCTAATAAATCAAAAACCTTAGACTCACTACCCTTTTTCATTTTTTCATTAAGTATTACCTATCACCTAAGTTTCTCAATATGCACATCACAGACACTCAGATATATGCTTTTAAGGATTCTCTGACCTCCAATAGCATTCCAAGTTAGTCCAGCACCACAATGTTGCTAATTATACTAAAAGTGTTGCACGCGTGTACCTTTACCTATAATCATGCAACATAATGTACCATGAACTTAGTAACCCTCCTTCTTACATTTATTTATTATAATTTAAAAAGAAAAAACAACAACAAACAAAAAACTATAACCAGACTGCGAAGTTAAATTTTGTCCTCGCATTCAGAATATCAATTATTTAATATCCTAGCATATGAAATGAAATATATCTATATGGTATATACAGAAACGAAATATAATCCTAATCCTCTAATGTAGTGACACATGTCAACATGAGCTAAATATTATTCTTAATTTCTTTGAAGAATGAGCTAGAATCCGTTCTTAATTTCCTTAAATATTTTATCAGTGAATTATTTCCCATTATTTTTTCTTGAACTCATACTTCTTTTAAAATTGTACTGTGTGGCAATAATTACCTTAATTTTCTATTTTCCTTTTTTCTTCCAAAGAAATAGTGATTACATCATATTAATCACTTCAGATATTTACAAGTCTCTTTGGAAAAGCACACCAAAAGGCAAAATAAATCTGAATAAGTAGTTACCAGGTTTTGCAAAACATCCAGCCTTGAGGCTGGGTACATGACTGCCACAGCCCCTGGTCAACTTTAATTTGCTTATTTCAATGGGCATAATAATTGATGATCATATTTAGCTTTTAATGAACACAACTGGATACGAAAATCAACTAGAATAATGTAAATAATACAGTTTGATTATTATGGCAATTATTGACTCCAACAGGAAACAATAAAAGTACCTCCTACAAGGAACCCCAAAAAAAAAAAAAAGAAATCTCTATATTCTCCACATGTTTATATTGTAGTCAAGTTCTCAAGCTACTATTCCTATAAACTTCTCCCTGTATATGGGTGTGAGTATGTGTGCGTGCGTGTGTGTGTGTGTGTGTGTAAATATCCCTTCATGTTGAAAATTTTTCCCATTCTTCACAATTGCCCGTATTTGCGGGCTCTTCCTATCCGGCTATCCCCACTTTTTTCACCTCAATTCCTCACAAGTTCGCTTCCTTCACAGTTTCTCTTCTCCTCGATCTATTATGATTCCAATATACATTCCCCTTCAAAGATATCGAGTACTTGCTGTCATTAAAATCATAATTCTTTCAACTACGCCACTTTCAGCTTCCAACTTAAAATCAAATAGCACCCATACATCCTATTATGCTAATGGCTACCCATACAATGAAGGGGAAACTAAATCTCACTGCAGCTAAGCCAAACTAAATTACTAAAATTAATCATAGCAAAAAGAGAAAATAATGTTGCCAGTTTATTTATGCAGCAGAGAAGACTAGAAGGGGAACGTATTACGGGCGAGAAAGAACCTGTACAAGGCCGAACGTTGAAGAGTCGTGTCGATGGAGACAGCGGTGGTGAGTGGCGGCAACGGAGTGAGGAGCTCAATAAACTCCACAAAACGAAGGGCTCAATTTATTTTGAGGAGGGAGCAAGTGCTGCAGCCGGCGGCAGGAAAGAAAAGTGGAAGCAGGTGACGGGGTCAAATTAGGCACGAGCAAAATTTTACGGGTTAAAAAAAAAAGTCTAATATTCCCTATAATTTTACCATATTTCTAATGGTCCTTACGTCCTTTTTTTTATAAATTGATTATTATAATTTCAAAACTTCATAATAAAAAGTCCCTAATGTTAATATTCATTAAAAAACCATTAACTAAGTGCAATGTAACAAATAACGTGGCAAATATTTAATATAAGCAAAATTAGATAAATGGCCACCTTACTCATATTTTACTGGTTAAATTGAATACAACTTCACTTTAATTTTTTGATTATGTGCAGATAATTTTTTATATTTAAATTTTGACAATGAATCATTTTAAATTTTTAAATTTATGCAAATAATTTTTTATTATTAGTTAGTATGTTATTTTACTAATAAAATATGATGCATAAGTAACAATAAATTTTTTTAAATTTTATTATTATTTTATATAAATAACTTTTTAAACTTTGAATTATATACAAATAATTTTTATAAATTTTAAATTATATATAAATAACTCTCTTAACATGTCATATTTCATTAATAAAATAATAAATTAATGGCAAAGAATTAGTTGCATAAATTTAAAAATTTATTATCAAATTTTAAAAATCAAAAAATTATTTACACATAACCCACAATTTAAAAAGATTATATACCATTTAACCTATTTTATCACACAAGTTACACAAATAACACACCATTAAAACGTATGGGAATGTCTCTCCTTATAATTGTTAACATTTTTCTATTAAGACTCTCATCATCTCATCTTGACCATGAAATTGCATCAATATATCTCATTCCGAGTAGGGCTATGTAACTCAAGCCTCTTAGCAAATTGCTGTCTCTTTTCCATCAACACAGGGTCTCCATTACAGCTCCGCAAGTTGCCTTCCTTGAAAAATTGACGGCAAGTCAGTCGGTAAAAATGAGTTGACTCCCACCCCTTATACAATGTCCTTTCAACTTGCAAAGCTCCATTGTATTTTAAATAATGTTTTCCTTTTAAATAATATGTATACATAATTTGATTAGGTGGCAAGTGACGAATAAGGAGTTAGATACCTCTTTTTGCCCAGTTTCATATACCAATAGTCTAATAAAAAAAGGTTAATTAAGTAATTAGGGCCAACAAAAGTGGGAGAAACTTAAAAATTATAAAAAAAAATTTATTTCATCTAAGTCAAGAATCAATAAAAAAAATTTTAAAACAAGAATTTGAGAATTATGCATACATATGTACACACATATATATATATATATAAGACAAGAATTTACAATGTTTTAAAATTTTTTTGTTGATGATCTTTTACTCTAACAAAAACACTAAATAAATCTTTAACCCTTCGTTGTCTTAGTAAAACTACAATAATTTCAAATTTAGAGGTTAAATATACTCTTACAACTTTATCTAAAGTAAAGTTTGATTTTTTGAAAGTGATAATAACAAAATTGATAAATAGGTCATATTTATTATAACTGTGCATATTTATATATTATAAATAAAATTTTTAAATATTATTTTTAAATTGTAACAATATGATAGTTGGTGGGCTCACCAAATTTTGGATGGGCCCACCATTAGTATTTTTTTAAAAATAAATATTTTTTATTTGTTTACTTTCTAAGCTCGCATAAGTCGTCTAAGTAATAGATATAGTTGAAGATAAGAAGGTAGCATATTACAATTTGCTCTTTTTCAAGTCTTAATAGCTAGGAATTAGTACAAAGAGAATGCAATTACTTATTTTCAAGATTACTTCCGAGCAGGCTTGATTATAGATTGGAAGCTCAGCTCCAAAAAATTGGATATGAGCCAAAAAATAATCTAAAAAAATAGCTCAATTTTAAAATATTTGAATAAAATATGATTTAAGTGTAGGTTATCTTTAACCTAACCTACAAGGCCTTTTTTTTTGAATTTGTATATTATTAATCTATATCTTATTTATCATTTTATTTATTTTTATAATTCTTTCCATTCCTTTTACTTTCAAGTATTAAATCATTAATATTTAATCTAAAAATAAAAAATAAATTGTAATATTATACAACAAAAATTACTAATATCTAAATAAAAATTAAATTGATAAGAAATGATATATTATATAATATAAAAAATATAATATTTTGTAAAAAATATAATATTTTGTAAAAAATATATTTGAAATCAATATCATATAATATTTTATATTTTTATCAAAATATTAAGGTTCCGTTTGATTTAATGCGTTGTAGGCGTATTTTTTTTACATAACTTATGTAATGTCTATTATATTCTTATACTTATTATTCTATCAATTAAATTATTTTTTTAAAATAAAAATATAACAGTCATTTCTTTTCTCATATATTTTTACCTACCCACATTTTATACTTTTTTAATTGTTCCCTTCACCAATCAAATAGGATATAAATTCAATTTTTTTGGGTCGAACTCAATCTAAGCCCATTTTTAATGGGGTCTAAGTGACAATAATTGGTCTCTAGTTTTAAACTATTTTTTTATAGAACTAATCCCTACTCAGGTGTACTCCCAAACAATCTGCATTATTATTTAGGTATTTCTCCCATGCTAGGAGAGTCAGGTGAAGCATAAACAAAAATTTGTGGAGCATTTGGCAGCGCACCCAACAAGAGGAAGAGGAAGAGGAAGAAGACAAACGAATAAACATGGGTAAATGGGTAATTTGAGTTTCTTCTCTTGTGTGGAGCTTGTAGAGCAAAGTGCGAGTGATGTGGCCATTTATTCAATTCCACGTGTATTAAGTACTTGTCACATTGTTTGCCACATAGTGTTTTAAGTTTTAACGGATGTTATTGATAGGAATCGTTTTTACAAATTTTTAAAATTATATAGATCAACTTTTAAAAAAATAAAATTTAAGGATAAAATTAAAAATTCATTAAAACTACAGTGACTCAAGGTTCAATTTAACCTTATAATATCAATTAAAAAGATTGTTATATTTATAATAGAATGAAAAAACTTTAATCGTTGAATTCTTGCATTAGGTTTTTCTTATTGATAATCACAGCATCACAAAAGAATTATTTTTTTTTTCAACTTTCGTTTGCAAGTTGAATATGTAAGTTATGAATTTATTTAAAGGAATTACTCATTAGTGTCCCATGATGCATTATATTTTACAATCATTGCTAGAGGCACATAATGTACTTGCGTCTATTTACTATTTCTTTTGGGGTGAAATCTAAACACAATATACATTAAATCAGTTAATATTTTTAATTAAGTTATAAACTTTTTTTCTACAAAACTAGTATTCGTAGAATTTGTATGTACCAAAATGTTATTTTACCATGAAAAATTAGTTTAAAATATTGTAGTTGCTTATTGTAATTTTTTTAAATGAAATAACTACTTTTATAACATAATAATCATATTTCTAATAATATTTATTCTGTTAAAATTTTATTAATTATTTATTTTGATAAAGTTAAAGATTTATTATTAGTTAAAGATAAAATTGCAGAAAATAAACGACTTATAAAAGATGCTTGTGAGGTGCCATCATTGAACAATATCTCATGTGATATCAAACCAATTTTATTCAATTAAAGATATTATGCTTAAACTAATTCTTGTTTTGTTTTGTTGAATTAATTTAAACTAATTCACTTCATATCCAAATTAAGTTAAACTCAAATATTAAATAAGTTGTGTAATTATAAATTAATTAGTTATTGTATAATTTTTAATATTTAAGCCTTTTTAATGATCTTAATAATAGTTATAGTACTATTTTTTAATTTGTCTTTCCTTGTTCCAATAATAATAATAATAATAATAATAATAAGTTGTTGTAAATTTTGGATTCAAAATGGGATTCAAAATTTTTATGTATTCCATTTCTTGGCAACTTGGTACATATATAGTGTTGTATATAGGTTCTTTGTTACAATAGGTCCTATATATTTCAAAATATAATCTAACTATACCTATAAGAGATAATATCTTGACCAAACCTACCTATCTAATATTAACAACTCGCTACATAATTAAAAATAAACAATTACAACTAATTATGTATGAATCGTCTCTCTTCAACACTCCCTCTCAAGTTGTGCATGGGTGGAATTCATGCCTAACTTACTTCTGTTAGTTTCAAAGGACTTTATGGACACTCATTTAGTAAGTATATCAGTTAGTTGTGCTGCTAATTTCACAAATAGGAGCTAATTATCTTCTTGTCCAAATTGACCTTAATGAAGTGTTTATCAATTTCTACATGTTTCATGTGTTCATGCTAGATTGGATTTTGTATACTCTCAATTGCTGCTCTATTGTCACAGTGTAGATTCATGGGCTTTTTGAGTTTAAAGCCCAACTCACTCAGTATGCTTTTGACCCATAAAAGTTCACATACTCCAGCCATTGTCCAAAATTCAGCTTCTACACTTGATCTTGCTATCACTTTCTGCAATTTGCTTCTCTAAGATACTAAGTTTCCTTTAATGAATACTAAGTACCTAGAAGTTGACTTTCTCGTTGTTTGATCTCCTGCATAATCAAAATTCGTGTATCCTTCTACCATAAAGTCTTCATTTCTCTTGAAAAACACTCCAAGCTCTGAACTACCTTTTAAGCACCTTAATATTTGCTTGACTGTAGTTCTATGTTCTTTGCTGGGGTAATGTGCAAAACGACTTACCACTCTCACTACGTATGCCATATATGGCCGAGAGTGTGCAAGGTAGATTAACTTCCCAACAAGCCATTGGTACTCCCTTCTATCTATGAGTTCTTGGTCAAGATATATTCCCAACTTATGATTCATTTCAATAGGTGTTTTCGTTGGTTTGCAATTAAGCATCCCCGTTTCAGTCAACAAGTCTAGTATATATTTTTTCTGTGAGAGTAGTATCCTGTTTTTTTACCTCGTAACCTCAAGTCCTAAAAAGTATTTGAGGTCGCCTACGTCTATCATTTCAAAAGTGGTGGTTAGGTGCTCCTTTAATGTTTTTATTTCCATTTGATCACCACCAGAGATTATCATGTCATCCACATAGATTATTAGGACAATTACTTTCCCTTCAGTTCACTTGGCAAATAAGGTATGGTCCATGTTGCTTTGTTTATAGTCAAAGCTCCTCATTGTGCTTGTCAACTGCTCGAACCATGCTCATGGGAACTATTTCAGTCCATAAAGGGATCTCCTTAGCTTACACACTTTATTGGTTGAACATTGCACTTTAATCCTATGAGGCACCTCCATGAATACTTCTTCTTTTAATTCCCCTTCAATAACACATTTTTTACGTCTAGCTGGTATAATGGCCAATTCTATTTTGTTGCTATAGACATCAAAACTCAGACTGTATTCATCTTGGCTACAGGTGCAAAGGTTTTATCGTAATCAATCCAATGCTTCTGAGTGTACCCTTTAGCCACGAAGCAAGCTTTATAGCAATGAAGGATTCCATAAGCCTTCAACTTCAATGTAAATATCCACTTACATCCAACTACTTATTTTCTTTTAAGTAACCATACGAGGTCCCATGTGTGATTCTTTTAAAGAGCATTAAGTTCCATCTACATGGCCTTTGCCCATTTTGGATTACGTAATGCTTCATACACATTAGATGGGACTGATATATTCGACATTCGTGCAGAGACAGGTACATATAGCTCGTTCAAATTCTCTAAGTGTAGATAATTACATATAGGATACTTGCTATTTGCTCTTATATTTGGTTCATATTGTCTCTTTAGAATACCCTTCATGGCCTTTTGAGATACTTTAAGGCCTCCGTTTCCACTTCCCTGAATTCTTGAAGGTGCAGGCTCAAGTGTTTCTATCATAATCTGCATATTCTTATTAGGTGAGTCATAATCATTATTTACAAGGTCAGAGTTTACCTGAGGAGTATCCACAAACATTGGTTGGACATTCGAAGAAGATTCTTCAGTGTTAGGTGTAGGTGCATGGGCCATGTATATAATTGCCACGTTGTCATCTACATAGTCTTGCATTTGATCTAGCTTGATTATTTCTGCCTCAACTTCCATTCTTAATTACTTATCTTTCAAATATTGCTCCCTTTGATCGAGAGTTTGGTAATATGGCGCAACTTCTATGAATGATACATTTAGAATGGTGTATAGTTTTTGAGTGGTAGGATCACAACGTCTATATCCCTTTTGTAGATTAGAGTATCCAACAAATACACACTTCCTTATGCATGGATCAAACTTGCTTCTAAGATGTTTTGGAACATGGACGAACGCCATGCACCCAAATATTCTAAGTTCTAAATTCAGCACATGTGGAATCGACAAATAGGATTGTAACTTTTGCAGGGGCATTTTAAAATCTATTACACTTGAAAGCATTTGGTTCATTAGGTAAGTAGCAGACTTAATTGCTTCTCCCCAATAGGCACTTGGCATATTTATTCCAAATAACAAAGCATGGACAATTTCCATAATCTATTTGTTTTTTCTTTTTACTAAGCCGTTTTGTTAAAGGGTGTATGAACATGAAGTTTGATGTCTAACTCCATGCTCTTTCAGGAAACACTCTATCTTGGAATTAATGAATTTAGTTCCATTGTCCATTTGAAGTACACTAATTCTTTTATTAAATTGTGTTTTCACTATTGTATAAAATTCTCTAAAAACAGAGTAGACATCACTCTTATTATGGAGCAAAGAAGTCTATATCATTCGAGTACATTCATCAACAAAGTTACAAAATAACAAGCATTGGAAAAAGTGGGTATTTTAGTAGGATCCCAATTGTTTGAATAAATAACTTTGAAAGGTTCACTACATTTATTTAAACTAGAAGAATAATTGACTCTATGACTCTTAGCTAATACATAGACTTCACACTGAAAATTAGTAGCGTTATTCTTTTTAAAAAATTCAAGATTCAACTTCTGAAGATAACTAAAAGATAAGTGACCCAACTTTTGATGCTATAGCCAAATCTCGGCCTTAGTTTTATTTTATATGCTCACAACATTTGCCTATGTTATGACTTGAGTAGCCACATGCCTTGCATCCACACAGTAAAGATTGCCACACTTAACACCACAACCAAGAATCTTCTTAGTGAGAATGTCCTAGAAAATATAACATGTTGCCCAAATGTCACTATGCATGATAGAGTATAGGTAATTTGACTAACAGATATTAAACTGCAACCTAGTGAAGTTACAAGAAACACTTTTTCAAGAGAAATATTTGGTGTTAATTGACATGTTCCTTTGCCTTCAATGCATGATTTACGACCATTAGCAGTAATAATGTGAGGCTGCTTTGTTGAGGAAACATTGGTCAAATTACTGGCTCTATTTGTCATGTGATCTGTAGCCCCTATATCAACAATCCATTCATTGTTAGAAGGAGTAAATATATTCTTATCACTGATACTTTAAAATACAACATTTGCTAAAGGTTGGATTGATTCACAATTGCCAGTTGCTTCTTCTTTAGTGACTGTGGTTGTGGCTTTGTTAACTTTCCTTTTAGGTTTCTTCAAAAAATTCCACCAATCTGGGTAATTGATAATTTCATAACATCTTTGTTTTGAATGTTTATCTACAGTGAGTGGATGTCAATGACTCTGACTTGTGTGGCTTTCCTTTTTGAGAACTCGCACACTGTTTCGTTAAGAGGACTGGGCTTTCAACAAGTGCACGTTCACTAGTTGGTCCTGTACTATTCATGGCAAGTCTTTGTTGATGTTCACACCTCACATAGACGAAGGTTCTCTCTAAGTCAAGCTTCTTTTCACTCCAGAGAATTTCACTTTGAACTTGGTCAAACTCTAGATCCAAGCCACTTAAGAAAATATAAACTTAGAGACATGTCATGGTTGAATGCATTTGAGTTATTCCTTTCAAAGAATCTACTTGAGTCTTCGTACAATAATCAATTTCTTGGAAAATAGCCACAAGTTCATTATAGTACACAGATAATGGTCTATCGCTCTGTTTGGTCGTGAATGATTTTTGGTTAACCTCAAATATGGCAGTTTCATCTATGCCATTGTAAAAGGTTTGTTGTCCCAGTGTTTCTCAAATATCTATAGCTATGGGAAGACGAATGAATCTCTGCATCAACGTTGGACTCATTACTTTTATAAGCCAACTATAAACATGTTGATTATTTGTTGTCCAGATAACTAGTGTAGGGTCGTTAGGTTCTAGTTTCTTCGTCTTGCCAGTCAAGTAGCCATCTTTGTTTCAAGCAGTGATCCTCATCTCCATGAGTTATGACTATAGTGCATAATTAGTCTTATATAGGATGAGTATAATAGGAAAAGGGACGTTGTCTTGATTAACGATGATGGGAGTTGTAGAGGAAAAGGTATTGGTTGCTACGACCATAAGTTGGTTTTGAAGAAAGAATGGTTCAGGAGGTACGTGATGAGGTACGGTGGCTGATACGAGGTTTATACGATAGTTTTCTAGGGATAATGCTTTGATACCATGTAAATTTTGGATTCAAAATGGGATTCGAAATCTTGGTGTATTTCATTCCTTGGCAACTTGGTACATATATAGTGTTATACATAGGTTTTCTGTTACAATAGATCCTGTATAATTCAAAATATAATCTAACTATGAGAAATAATGTCTTAACCAAATCTACATATCTAATATTAACAACTTGTTACACAATAAAAATAAACAATTACAACTAATTTTATATGAATCTTCTCTCTTCAACAGTTGTCCATTGTTTTTTTTTTCAAAGGCCTTGAAAAGAGAGAAAGGTTAAAAAAAAGATTTTGACAATCAAGTTTAGTTTTGTAGGGTTGTGTGGTTGTTGTCAATCATAATTCTTCAGGAATATTTTATGCAAATTAAATCCCCTCTATCCGCAAGTTTCATATATTTCCTCGATATAAAATAGGTTGAGAAGGGATGTGAACTTTATAGCCTTTCAAGTTATTTGATGGTGACTTGCTATATATCTTCTAATTTCCTGATTTATATATAATCAATCATGTTCCAACAAAGCAATTCAAAAAGAACTAACTTAGCATGCTTTGAAGCAACACCTTTAAGAATTAAGATCCTCTAAAATGGAGAGGATCCTAAAATGGTGAAATGATAGTAGAAGGCAAGATTTATTTCTTTATTTGTTTAGTAAAGGACAAAACACCCTATTTCTCCTTATTTCCCCACTTCAAAAGACCCTAATTCCACCTTCAAATATCATAAGTCATTGTGTGTCTATCAGTCTTTAAGAGACAAATGAGGAGGACTTGTCTTAAATTGATGTCTTCAATTATTAGATCTTCATTATTAACTTTGGAAAAAATAAGTTATATAAGTGAGTTTAACATTATATCTCAATCCAAAATTTTAAGATAGTCGATTTATAGGTCAATCCAACTTATATATCATTTTCAAAGTCCAATTAAATATTTTATATTCACTTGTATCTCAATATATACTATGTTATAAAGTGCAAAAACTTAAAAAAAAAAAAAAAAAGAGGTGTTCGTATTAACATATTTCAGATATTTATATTAAACATGACTTAAATTTTATCCTATAGTCTGTATCTATATTGTATATATGTCAATGTTCATGCTTTTGCGATACTTTGTCAAATTAAAGCCTTCATTATAATTTCCTAAATTCAAATTGGGAAAACCTGAAAATAAGGTGAGAAATCAGGTGACCCCTAATAAAGTGTGTAATTACTAATTAGTCACCGAGATAAACAACAAATTGAAGTTTCTGAGTCTCTGGATAGGCTAGTCGGCAAATGATTGCGAGGTGGGTTCATGTGAAATTCTCTTTAAGATGCTCTTTAATAAATGTGTAATTATTAATAATTATTATTGGCATTCTGGCTTAATATTATAAATATAAAGTTTATTTGTTTGTTCATAATGCTATGGCTAGCTATTCAGAACCACATGATTCCTTGTGATCTCAGGCGGCATGGGTCTGCACAGCCTCGGCTTCACAGTGCTAACTTAGATGAACCAATTTCTATAGTCTAGTTCGAAGAGAAGGATTTTCTACGATAGAAGCAATGCAACATATATAATTATGTGTCTGTTCTATTATTGTAATACTAATTTGCTTTTCGGTTAAATGTACATGTATATAAATGTCTGTTTGCAACTAACAATAATTTGTTCGACTGATCGAGGATATTTATATGTTTATATATTTGTTCTTCTAGTATATATACTGGTTTTGTCAGAGGGTGCATTGCATATAAATCAAAAATTGGAAGTGTCTCTTGTGTGTGTTAAGTGAAGAGCAATAATAGGCTTATCAAAGAATATATAGTTGTCTACTGAATTTGGACTCTGGAAATGAAGGTAAAAAGGGCGAATCATTGGCTATCTTATCTAAAATATCGAAACCGGTCAAAAGGCACACAAACAAAATTTCCCCTGTGAACAATAAAATTAAAACGAAGGTCAAAAGGGCGAATCATTGGCTATCTTATCGCTACTATGCATGCAAACTCTCACAGCGAGTGGATTGGGACGAGGATCCTCCTCTGTGCAGTTTTGTACAACACAGCCATTAAATTTGTTTTTTTTTCATATTTTTAATTTTTATCAAACAAACAAACAAAAAAGTCAAATTAAAACAATGAAAATATAACCTAATGTATAAAAATTAAAAAATTATGTTCATCTTATTTTTTTACTTCTTTTAAAATAAATAATAAATAAGCTGTTGATATTTAAAAAAAAGAACAGATCAACGGCCAAGAATCCTCATCCGAGTGGATTGTTAATGTCCGGCCGTTTGATGAGAAAAATCTTCCCTCCTCAAAGTGTTGGAAGACATGGAACATTCTTGATTAGCATTGACATGAGATCTGCCAAGGGCGCAATTTGAGAGAGACTGAAACCAAGAGTTAATGCTGAAAACATGGAAGACATGGGTGCAGTTAGGAAGATGTTTCAGCCACTCCCCTTCTTCAACCTTCCCTAAGCATATTGCACAGTCTGCGTTATTTGGCTTCTCTTCTCCCTCACTTTCTGGTGGAGAAAGATCATCTTCAATGGACTCATGACCACAGCAAAGACACTCACAATAGAAGATGGACTCATCGCACAAAGCAAAGACACTCAAAATAGAAGATGAAACCTAGGATTAAAATAATCAACCCCTTGTGACTCGATTCCAAAGGCTCTTCAGGCTTCGTGAAATTTAAAGACATAGAGCTATGTAGGAGCACTGTGAAGACAAACAGAACGTTCAACCTGAGTAACCACACGAGGACGAATGGAGGAAGATAATATCAAAGATTTTCCATTGTCTTAGATGATACCAATGTTATAGCAACTGAGTTCTAGTTACTAGATAAAATCATGACAACAATAAAGAAACCCAATCTTGGAATTTCAGAAGATTACTAAATGTACCAACATTACTAAAAAGGGAAACATATTAACTGCTAAAATAAAGGGCAATTCTAGATCTCAGCTCAAAATTTATAATAATAATTTTTAATTATTATACATAAATTTCAAGACGACCAATAGTGAAAAGTTACTTATAAGAGAAGTTTAGCTCTCTTAATTAAGCAGAATCCAAATAAAAAGTATTTTCCTAAACTTGAAGAAAAAGGGTTCCATTCCAACATTTTTAACCATAACTTAAAATGCTGGTTAGTGGTTATGCCACTCAAATATAAATCAAATCGAGGTTACGTCCTATACCCCAATTGCTATAACCTAAAAAAGAAGCAAATATCATCAAACTTGGTAAAGCAAAAGCAAGCAAAATATTGGTCACTGCTTCCTTCCCTCCACGCTCTCTTAAAATTATAAATAAGCAAAATACACAAGATAGCAATGACTAAAATAATCTCAACAAATAAATTCACATAACGGATAATAATCATGGAACTGATTAATCGATGAAAGAAATCCAAAGAAACCATGAACAATGTCATTTAAGAGGTATAGCTTTTCCTTTGGAAATTCAACACCCAACTCAAACACATACGTATTCCTTTAAAATCCAAACCATTACTCCCCAACATGAATAGGGATCAACTATGGTCGATTTCTAACCACACAAAATAAACAATCGATCACAGCCAATAACCAATCATCAAAATAAAGCACATTGCATTAATTCTTTGACTCACTTCACCATGAACCTATTTGAAAATTTCCAAACATCAGCAAAGTAGAGTAGCCACGATTTGTTAATAAAAATTTAAACACAACTCTCTCAAATAAGGATTAGGGACGGGATCCCAACAAAGAAAAAAAAAAAAGGATCGACGTCTTCATGTAACAGTGAAGCACCACAAGAAAGAGTGTGGACAGGTTCATATTGGAGACATAGCTTAATAAAAACAATTATTAAATCAATTCGAAGGATGCTCATCCACAACCCGAACATCGTAGCCATATTAATGACATCAGCAAGAGAATTTGAGGAGAATTTTTATGCTATCAGTGGAACACAACAAGAAGAGATATAAGACAAAACAGAGGAACCCACAAGGATAGGTGTGAGCAGTGATTTCGCCCAAATTCATTTCAGAGACAGAGCAAGCACTAATTCAATTGTAAGCATATTAACCCAAGTCTCAATCAGTAACGAGTTACGCAAAAGATTCGCAATTCAGGGAAAGGGTGGTTAAAAAAAAAAGGATTATCACCAAGAAACAACAAGCCCTTTAGTTCTCTTCCTCCCTCCTCCTCTCAATTTGCCGCCTCTCTGCTCTCCTCACTCCGCTTTAGCCTCTCTCTCTCTCCGACTTTTCTCCCAGAAATTGGCTATCATCCAGGCCTTCTTTCTTAAAGTTGAGATTAGAGTGCTTCCCAAGAACTTTTCAAATCTGCTTGAACCATCACTTCCCCAAATTCACGATGGAAACTGAATCCAAATCCCTGAGTTTGTTTTTTTGCTTTTGTTTGGGCACAAGACTGGGGATCTCTCTCTGACTTTACTAGTCCTCTCTGTTTCTCGATCCATTCCGCAATTCCGTTTCTTTTCTCTCCAAATTCCGGCATTGAAAGTGATAATAAAATGAGAAGTTAGAAATATAAATGAAAATTAAAAAAAAAAATTGTAGATGAAAATTAATTTTTAAAAATAATAAAAATAAATAAATAATATTAAATAAAAATAACAAAAATATAAGAAATATTAAATAAAAATGTTACCTTTTCTTTCCTGACATTCTATCAAATGGGTCATAATAATTTTGAGGAAGAACATTTTTACCTTAAAAATAACTCTATGCTTCAACTTCAAATTCAACATGGGAACAAATTTCTGTTCCCTTCCCCCAGCAGCAAAATTATTTCTATTACTACTTAAAATCATGTTAAAAAAGCTGCCAAACATTGTAAAATTTAAAAATAACTACTTTTAAAAAATACCTATTTGTCAAAATAAACAGTGTCTACCGCCCCCAAGTCTTGCATCACAAAAGTGGATCTTCGATTATTGAATTGATAGCTATAATTTTGTTAAATAAATCTAACTACTCATAAATCATTGATCACATTTTTTTAAAGTTTTAATTATTATTTAAGTCCTTTAACTTAGTTTTTGTTTTAATTTAATCTCTTAAGTTCTTTGTTATAATTTAATCTTTTAATTTTTAATTTGTATCATTTTTTTTTTGTGACTTCCTTTGACAACTATTTTGGAACATTAAAAAATTATTATGAAGCACTACAAAAATGTTAAAGAATTATTTTAGAAATTAGATAAAGTTAAATGATGAATATATTATAAATTAAAGTTCAAATGACTAAACTGAAACAAATAAAAAATTTAATGGATGAAAATAATAGTTAAGTCTTTTTTTTGGGAAAAAAAAGGCTTTTTCTAATTTAATAATTTTAAGATTATCTCTCATAAAGAACCAAAGCGGCCCCTTAAGAATTTCTGTAGATTTTTGCTTATTTTAAAATATTTTTTATTTTTAAATAGATTTTATAAGAAGCACTAGACAAACAACTAGTATTTATAAAAATAATTTAATAAACACTTTATTGATATTATTATGTTTGATTTTTTTTCAGAAAAAATTATGATCAAATTACTAAAAAATTATATGTATTAAGCGAGTCGATAAAAAAATAAAAAAATCATGATAATTGTCCTAAATTTTTTTAAACTTGTTTGCTTTCTTTTCATAACAAAAAGAATTATTTTTGTTAGCTCTCCCCAACTTATTTTTCTAAAAAATTAAACCAAATTCTTCAAAAAAAATTTAAGTAAATATTTTTTAAAATGATAAACAACTTTCTCAAATTCAACTGTTCAACATTTCAAATTGCAACTGCATCCACTAGCAAATAAATCAAAGAGAGAATTATAAATAAGAATTTAAAATTAAAAAATTATTTTATAAGACTTATTATCACTCTGTATTATTAATTTTATTTAAAGTGAATGATAATTTATTTTAAACTATTAATAATAAGTATTACAAAATAATTTTTTAAATTCTAAATCTTTATTTCTAATCCTTCCTCAACCAAAAGTAACATTGTCGTTTTCGAGGGAGCTTTTTAATTTATGTCTCGTTCTCTTTTTCCTGTGTGGATATGTGCTCTTTTTAAGTCACGTGATCAACTTTCCGGTGATATATTTTCACCCTTGAAAGGAAAATATATCATTACTATTGTCATCAGATCATAATATCAGACAGTGGAAAACATAATTAATTGGTAAAACTTACATGAAAATAAAATCCTGAAGATAAACAATAATTTTTGTTACAACTAATAAAATCAAAAATTTGATAGAATTAATTCATATTCACATATTTTAAAAAAGATAAATCTTAAAATTTTCAAAATGTTGAGAAACCAAACAGCCTAATTGTGGAACATTATGCATGTGGTTGTAATATGTATGACTAGGAAATTAATTTTTTAAGGTAACACGCGTAATTTTTAAAAAGTATTAAATATAAAATAAATTTTTTGGGGTAAAATTAGTCCCCAAATTTTTTCAGTGTGTAAAATAGGTTTCCGTTACATGTAATTCCTTCTCTTTTTTTTGAATTGCAACTCCGTATTACTACGACTTCAACGTGGCACCTTATTTCTGGAAATTTACCTACATCTGTCTGATTTAGTGATTTACGAGCCATGCAAAACCGTTTCCCACTTCCAGTAAAGACGCCCACGGTATACACATCAATAATAACAAGTTATGACAGTACGCCAAATTTATTAATTTTGTGTAAATACAGGAATTCATATATTAAATATTTAATTTTATTAATTTATACATAATATCAATTATATAAGCTCTCTTTATTCAGCAGTTCTATTGGCTTCCATCACTAAAGAAAATTAACCATGGAACTCAAGTGTTTCTCATCACTCCCTTCTTTCTAGCCCTTCTTTTCCACCTTGTCCAGCCCCATCATCACCGCCACCGCCACCCTCGGCTCCTTGGCCACTTGCACCTCCTGGATCACAACGTCCACCAGTCCCTCCACGGCCTCTCCCTCCGATATGGTCCCTTATTCTCTCTTCACTTCGGCTCTGTCCCTTGCGTCGTCGCTTCCACACCTTACTTCGCCAAGCAACTTGTTCAAGCCAACGAGCTCTGCTTCAGTTGTCGTATTGAATCCACCGCCGTGAAACGCCTCACTTATGAGTCCTCTCTGGACTTTGCACCCTACGGAGCTTACTGGAAGTTCACCAAGAAGCTGAGCACGAACGCGCCCTTGATTGCTTGTGGCATCAACAACTTCATGCCCTCGCGGGCTCAAGAGTATCACGGGCTTCTCAGGCTTCTGGCCCAGAAAGCCCAGGCTCGTCAGCCCGTTAATGTCATGGAGGAGTTGCGCAAGTTGACGAACAATGTGATTTCTAGGATGATGTTGGGGGAGGCTGAGGATGCGAGGGATGTGGTGCGTGAGGTGACCAAGATCTTCGGGGAGTTTAATGTTTCTGATTTTGTTTGGATGGAAAGAAAACTAGAAAGAAGGAGAGGGAGAGAAGAGAAAATGAAATTTTTTCTTGTTTGACAAGGGAGAAAATGAGAGAAGAGAGAAAAACTGAGGGAAAAAGTACGGTGGGATGCACACACAAATTTTTTTGTTTCACATATAGAGATATTACAAAAGAAAATTTTTTTTTTCACATATAAAGATATTACAAAAGAAAACTGAGCAAACATATATATATATATATATATATACATATAAAATAAAGATTTTTAATATGTAATATTTATAAAATTTTAAAATAAATAATTATATTTATTTTATTAAAATAATAATTTATAAATAATATATAATAAATATTTTTTATAAATTAATAATATATTTTTTAATATTAAAATTAATAAATTAAGTATATTTAAAAAAAAACCGT
The DNA here is from genome assembly GCA_026724425.1 of Erythrophleum ivorense. NCBI lineage: Eukaryota > Viridiplantae > Streptophyta > Magnoliopsida > Fabales > Fabaceae > Erythrophleum > Erythrophleum ivorense. The sequence goes on along the minus strand of JAIUCV010000264.1, from coordinate 1,066,398 downwards.
CCGACTGCAAAGCAGTCGGATATATATATATATATAATATAATAATATTATTAATATATATTATAATATAATAAAATATTATATATAATATTTATATATAATTAAAAATATTTATTATATTTATATATATTATATTTAAATTAATATATATTCAAATAATATGTAATTTTAATTTTAAAATATATATTAATAATTTTATATAAATTATAATTTAATAATTACATATATTTTTTTAAAATATTTTTTAATTTTAAAAAAATATTATTATTATTATCATATTTAAAATAATTAAATTTTTTTTTTACATTTTCTTCTCTTCAAATTTTTCTTTCTCTCCCCCATTTTCTCTTCCTCCATCCAAACACAATAGGAGATAATATTTTCTCTTCTCTCCCTTCTCTCCCCCCTTTTTCTCTTCTCTCACCTTTCCTCTCCTCCATCCAAACGAAGCATAAGGCATTAAGGCCCTAATCATGGTAAACCCCCTGCTTATTATTTCTAACTGTTGAAAGGATGCTTTCTAAAAGGTTTTTCCAAATACGTGAAATTATTTTAGACTTCCTTTACACATCATACTTCGATCTAAGGCTAGTTAATATTAACTTTGAACTCATTCTTAATATTTTTTGACGCAAACAGTTAACCACTAAAAAATATTATAATTTATCAGTGGTGTATTAATTACGATTGGTTAAAACACTTTCTAATCAATGCTATCATAATCATGGTCAAGCCTCAGTTTAATTATGATTATTTATAAACATTGTTAAATCATCTAATGGATTAACCATGGTTACTTACTAATTATGGTTCAGTCTTGACTTAACCGCAGTTGTTTGAAAACTGTGATTATGTTTTAGTCAGGGTTAAGTCATTAAGTGGCTTAACTACAATTATCAAGTAATTATGGTTATAACCGTAGTTAAGTCACTTAATATGTTAATCATAATTTTTTGAAAACCTTGTTCTAGTCATGGCTAAATAATTAAGTGGTTTAACCATGTTTACTGGATAAACATAATTAAGCTATTTAATGGCTTAATCATAGTTATTTGACAATTGTGGTTAAGCTCTCCCAATTCCCCCAAATCACCGACATATGAGTTCCTCTCTCTCGACTCTCGTGCACTTCAATTTTGCTTCCTCAACTCTCGTCCCTCTCTAGCAACCGTAAGCATCCATGCCGTGAAGTTTCCAGTAGCTCCAAGTAGATACACCCAAGCCGTCACCCTCCATACTTATTGTTGCTAACCACGTCTTCATCACCCTCTACATCTACATTGCCCTTCAGGTTAGCTTCATCTGTCATATCCATTTTTAAAGATTTAGGTTAGGTTTTGTTATTTAAATTGTTAATTTAATTTAGGTGAGTATTGTTGCTTTTCTATTACCCAAAATCATTGATCTAATTGTGATTGGGATTGATACTTGGATAAGTTATTTGTTGTAACATCCCAATTATTGTTTAGACATAGAGTGTTGGTTGTAACCTTAGAGAAGGTATAGGATTAAGTATTAGGCCTAAAGAGTAGGACATAGGTTGGAATAAGAGAAGAAATTAAATTATTAACTATTTGAAATTTTTTTATAAAAGATTAAAGCAACTAGAGAGATTTAAAAATGAATTAAATAGGAAATTAATAATCATAAATAGTTATTAATATATATATATATATATATATATATATATATGTATGTATATATTTGCAATGAAAGATAACACAAAATTATATATATGTATATTTAAAGGTAAATTAAGTAATGATAAAATATAAACAAAATTTGGCTAAATTTTAAAAATGTTTTAAATTATTTTAAAATCATCTTGAAATTATTTATATCCAATAGAATATATATATATATATATATATATACATAAAATAATAATAATAAGATAAAAAGGAAAGTAAAGTTATCTTAAAATTATCTACATCCAATAAAATAAAAATATAATAATAATAATAATAATAATAATAATAATAATAATAATAATAATAATAATAACAACAATAAAATAAGAAAGAAAGTAAAGTTATCTTAAAATTATCTATATCCAATAGAATATATGATGATAATAATAATAATAAGGAAGGTAAAGTTATCTTGAAATTATTTATATCTAATAGAATAATAATAATAATAATAATAATAATAATAATAATAATAATAATAATAATAATAATAACAATAACAAGATGAGAAGGAAGTTAGTTTAAATTTTTATAATTTTTACAAGTTTAAATTAACTTAAATGAAAAAAAAAACCTTACCCATTCTTTAATCTTTTCATTGCTTTACCGCACACATTGCCTCACACTCTCTTAGGTACTTCTCCTTTCTTTCTTTTCTCTCCCTCTCTCTCCTTTGTTTTGTTCTTTCTTCTTCGCCTCTTTCCCCTTTTCTTATTGTCAGAGGTAATACCTTGTTCCATTAATTAATATGCACACATACACGTTCACACAGTACGCAGATGTCCATCCTTTTCTTTCTTTTTTCTATTAAGTAATTGCTTTCACAATATATATATATATATACAGAATATAATATGACTTTATATATATATATATATATATAATATAAATTTTATTAGAAATTAAGATTTAGAAATTTGAGAATTTCTGTAAATTAAAATTTGACATGAAATTAACTAATCTAATGAACTAATTAAATTATAAAGGAATATGGATTTAAAAAGGGAGTATTGGATTCTCTAGGGTAGTTTTAAGATCCTAAAGTAATTTTAAAGTAACCTTAGAGTAGTTTTAGGATAATTCTTTAGAGTTTTGAATTAAATATTAATGTTTTTGCATATATGTGATCTTTGCAGACTCTTGCTAAAAGCGTTTATTACTTGAATTATTGTTTAATTGTCTTGTGAGGTAAAGAGAACAAGCAATTTGAGATTTTTTCATGTGTTTGCGAACTGTGTTTGTTATGTGGTTCATTACATAAATACTTTTTTTTCTTGCTAAGCATGGTACAGGTATATAGACTGGGTATGATATGATAAAGAAAATTATTATTGAATTAATGGAATTATTGGAATCTTGTCAAGCATGTTTGTAGCTGTAATATAATTTTGATGTAACGTTTGCTTTTCAAGCATGCTTGTGAAATCAAACAAATATTGTGGCATTCTGAAACTGGTATTGTGATATTTTGGAATAGTTTTATTCTTTTCAAGCATGCTTGTAACTCATTTTAATGATTCAATGAAATATCTTATTTCTTTTTAAGCATACTTGTATGCGTTGTGAATAACGTATATGCCTTATATGCATTGGTGATGAGCTGAGAAGATGATGATGTTGATATATATATATATATATATATATATATATGAATTTGTGATCATGTGGTTTCCCTCCACTTTGCGCACAGTGGTTGGCCTCTTGTAAGGCCCCGTTCCTCAATACCTACCTGGCTGGGTTTGTAAAGGGGGAATGTGGGACAGTGACACTTCCTGGTTTAGTTCCTTAAGAAGGGGAGCCATAGTCTAGACTTGGACTCTGTACCTTTGGCCGGATACATCTCAAGTATTGGAGGAGCTTTGGTCAGTCCAGTGTGTGGGCTAGATCGTAGATAAGCCTATGGTTCCAGTCAGTCGTATAAGGCTGGACGGAGAAATAAGGGAGGTTGCACATATTACATATTATCATTTTTTTATTTAACTCATAGATTATGCCTTGTAATTTTTTATGTTAATAACTAATAATAATATTGATGGAATTGCATGTATGCCTATGGTATGTTATTTGTATGTAGTTATTGAGTCATATGTACATGGTTGTCACACCCGAAAATGCGACCGCGTGGCGCCTTTCTCAAATAAAAGAAAAAATTCAAATTTCTCAATGAAATCGAAAATCAAAATTCAAAATTGAAATAAGTGTAGGGTTCAGAAGTCGTCACCAAAATTTTATTTTTGAAAAGACAAAACTTTGAAAAAACCTTTTTAGTTTGAAAAATGATCTGCGAACCAGAAAAATGGATTCGAGAGTCGATTGTAAGTGGGGAAGGTGTTAGGCACCCCACTACACCCGTTACTAAGAACGGTTACCCTAAGTCAGTTGTGCAAAAATAAAATGGCCTTACTTCTATTTTAATTCTTCGTAACAAACCACATGTGAAATAGAAATAAAGAAATTAAAGGAAATAAAATTAAAAGTAGAAAAAGAAAAGAAATCAATATTAAGATAAAACACAAAAGAAATTCAAGAATAAGAAGGAAAGGAATGAAATTAAAAAAAAATATTTTATTTACGATGGCGGACTTAACCTAAAATGAAAACTTAGGGCTTACGTACCCTTCAGGAGGGATCAAAGTCAACGTAATTCAACTAGAAGTTGAATTTAGTTAATGTTTGTTTTTTGTTGTTTTTGTTTGGCTTTTGTTTGATTTTTTTAATTTGATTTTGTTTTGCTTTTTTTTCTTTTTAGTTTTTTACTTTTACTTTTTATTCTTTGTTTTCTTTTTTTGAAAAGACAAAGAAAATAAAAATTACTTTTTCTTTTAACAAATAAAATAGTTTTGAAATTGATTGATGTGTTTTAATTTGCTAAAAGCAAATGTAATTTCATTTTCTTTCTATATTTTCAATCTTTTTTCTCTTTTCTTTTTATCATCCTTTGTTTTTTCATGTTCTCTTTCTATATCTTTTTTTATTTTGTTTCATTTTTCCTTTGTTTTGTTTCTTTTAAAATTTTTTTATGTTTTATTTTTATTTTTTTTATTCTTGTTTATTTTTGCTATTTATTTTTTTTTATTTTTGTTATTTCTCTTTTTTTTAATTTTTATATAACTCAGTTTTCACATTTTATTTTGCAAAAAAACAACGAAAATAAAGATTACTTTCTCCTTTAACAAATAAAACAATTTTAGAAATGGATTTATATGTTTTGATTTACTAAAGGTAAATGTAATTTTTTTCTAGCATTTTTAGTTTTTACTTTTGGTTTTTATTTTATTTTATTTTATTTTTGGTGTTATTTTGTTCTTTTTGTTTTGTTTTTGTTTTTTTGCCTTTGTTTTTGTTTTTATTTTGTGTTGTATTTTGTCTTGTTTTGTTTTTGTTTTTTTTTTTCTTCGCTTTCCTTTTTCTCCCTTTTTTGTTGTTGTGGTCGTTTTGTTTTGTTTTTTTTAGAGTTTTGACATTTGAAATAAAATTTTTGAGCTATAAGGAAAAAAAGCTTTTGATATCTTTTACTCTTTTTTTTTTTAAGTTTCTTGTTTCTTCATTCTGAAACCTCTCTCTTTTATTTGAAAAGAAAATCCTTTCATTTTTTAATATCATTTTGTTGTTATTTTTTTTCTTTAAGAAATTTCCCCCTTTTTCTTTTTTTTAACCCTCAATTTTGTTATATCATTTTATTTGTAATCAAACCCTTTTTGTTGTAGGTTATCGAAATTCAAAATTTATTAAAATATAATCATAAAACTCAATAAGGATTAAGGAGGCTTATTGCCACATGTACCCTTAAATTGTTCATATGCGTCTGAGGGGACAAGAAATCCCACGCGACAATTTTAAAAATAAAAAAAAAAATAAAAAGATAAAAGTTCTACTTATTCATATGCATACAGGGGTTTTGATTGTGTGTGTTTTGTGTTCATTCATGATTCATTATATTTTATTTACAACTTTCATTACAATAAGGAAATAAGAACAGAAATTAAGTAAAGAGTCGATGAACCTCCTCTTCCCTGTTCTCAATCTTCTTTGCCTGCAGTGGAGAAGCTTCCAAATATTCTTTCCACATATTTAACTTGGCCTCCACCAGCTTGTCTGGCCTTTCCGTAATCCTTGTGTGTAGCTACTCTCCCTTTGCTCCACGAATTTGAAGGCTCTTCACCAATTTGCAAGCCTCGCACGTAACAAAAACAAAAGGAACATATTAATTGCCATGATAATAAATTTATGTAAACAATCAAACATCAAATGCCTCAATACATGCCAAAATCAATATAATGAGCTCCATCTATGCAGTAAGCTATCCAAAGGAATCATATTCAATTTTGAAATGTAGGCATGGTCATTAACATACAATCTGGGGGGCTAAGGCTCTGTTAAACTCAAAAGGGGCTGTAACAAACTTTTAGTGTAAAATGGAACCGTAAAGCCAGGGCTGAGAACATATTAGAGCCCCCAAAAGGAGATAGCATCATCAAGCATTTCGCACGAAACCAAAAGCAGTGGGACAACAGCAAATTTAGAACCCCTTTAAGATTCTATTAAACAAAATGAGGCTAATCACATCAGAAAATTCCCATGAGACAACGACCAATGCAAGACAAATCAAAGACTTATATCAAGTTAGTAATCTAGGCTAAACAACAATTAGATGACAACTGGGATTCTACGCAAAGATACATTACATGCCGAGGCTGAAAACGATGAAACAGTGGGCAATGCATCACTTCGGGCTTATTAAGTCAAGACTCACATACTAAGTAGGAAACAGAGCCCCTAATCCATTGCTGAGTCAGGGCACATACCAAGCAAGGATTTAGACCTATAACCACAACAAATATCCAGTATCTTCGTATCAAACAGGAGTCTAGACTAACTATTGAACCAAGATTCATCTGGAGAGAATTTCACAGAAAACATATCTGTAGCGTTACTAATAAGTCGAAAGTCATTCACCCATTCAAATTGACCATCTGAAACCAAAATCTCAACTGATACTTATGATCTATCAGAAACCACAAAACCAAGAGGAGCAGCTTTACACATTGAGAACATAGTTTAGCAGCATCCAAAATGACCAAGCTATAAACCCCATTATTCTTCATTTCAATTCAACAATCAGCAATACATCCCCATACCCCTTTTAAGCAAGAACAGAGTTGACAATAATTTAGAAAAACTAAGTACCCTATAATCAAAACAAACCAGTGGAGATAATATGAATCACAAAAGTAAAAATCAAATATCACATAGCAAGCATCCAATCCCTCAGAGGAGAAGACTATGAGAACGAAGAGATAAGGATGAAAATCCCGAGAAGCATACCTTTCGCAGAAATTGGAGCCCAAAAACTCACAGGGACCAGCTGTCTTTGATCTTGGGAAGACAACGAATGGGGCTTCCTCGATGTCCTGGGAGTCTCAATCTAAGAGAATACTAGATCTTTGATGGAGGATCCCCTGCAAAGGTGCTTTCTCCTCCAGGCTTCTTTCTCCTTGGCTCGAATGGGTATAGATTGTTGTTGTTCCTCGTTCTCTCTCTCCCTTTCTCGCAGACCCACTCTATTCTCCTTCCTCCCAAATCGCCTCCTGATCTCTGAATTTCGACCCCCCTTCTCGACGTTTTTTTTTTCGTTCACTCTCCCTTGCCTTTTTTCCATCATTCTCTGCCGCTGGGATCTCGTCATCTCTAGCAGCATCCTTGCCCTTCTTTTTCGCCCTTTTCGAATCACTCACTGGCCGATTGTTCTCACTCGGTCGCTTTGTCGCCGATTTGGCCGGCATAACCGAGGGCTGAGACTTCGGCTTCTTGGCCTTTGGAGTCTCTTCCATGGGCTTGGACACAATCAGTTTAACCATCAGGTCTGTATTCCCACTGGGTCGCTCATTTTCGGAGTCAGATCTGGAATTGGATTTTGTCTCGGATTCCGAAACTGAAGCTTTTGGTTGTGGTTTTGTGGTTGGAGCAGCAGGTGGAGGCCTTTTAGTAGTGGGTTTCTTCTCAGCAGCAACGGCTAGTAAAAGGGATGGAGCTTTTGCTGGTTCATCATTCTCTTCTTCCTATTCAGATGAAGATCCTACTTCTTCGGACGAAGCTTCCTCTTCTTCTGATGAAGACAAAGCCGTGGGTGGTTCGTCTAAAGGAGAAGCACGCTTTTGAGCCATCGAGAATAAGGGTTTCAGAAAGTAGGCTCACAACGTCCCTTTTTCGTCTCAGGCGTTTGGACTCCGTTTTGTATGACCAGAAAGCTGCCGAAGAAACTTTTTTTTTTTTGTGTGGGCTTGTTTAGAGTAGGTTTAGGTTAGCAAGCAGCCCGTTTCCTTTCTTCTTTTGTTTTTATTTTTTTTAGACCCAAATTTTATTAGGCTGAATGTTTTTTACTTTTTTTTGTGTAGGCTTGAAAACTTGAGCAGTTTTTAAATTAAGATATGAACTTCAGGATTTAGGCTTTTTTTTGTGTTTGATTCCCCTTCTTTTTCTCCTTTTTCCTTTTGAAAATTTTTAGGTTTTAATTCTTTGATATTTTTCTATTTGAAAATGCAGCTTTTGATTTTTTTTCATTATTTTTATTTTTGATTTTCTCTTTTATTTTTGAAAATTTTAACTTTTGATTCTTTCATGATTTTTTATTTTTGATTATCTTGTTATTATTATTATTATTATTATTATTATTTTACTCTTTTCTTTTTTTTAAATTTTTTGTTAGTCTAATTTTATTATTATTTTGAAATATGCCCAGACAAAATACGGTGTTCACAATGGTAAAACTCTAGGTTACTGAGACGTTAGTACTCACCCCTTTCTTTTAACATTTTCAGGTGAAGGATTGAATAGGAGGCAAGGGAAGGCACCAGGAGAAGTAAGCCACTGGCTCTTATGCTCCCCGAACACATGCTGAGTTACTGTTTACTGTTTGTCATGACCTTAGGACGTTTATTTAGTTTTATTGTTTTTGGACTATAATATTTTAATTATGATTTAATTATTTTGGTTAATAGGACCTTGTTTTACTTATTTGTTATGTTTAGTAATTTAGGATTTATTTATGTGAACTGGGTACTTTAATTTATTTGCCTAAGTTGTGGACTTTGAGTTTTTAATGATTTAAATTGAATAAAATGGGCAGAGTCCTCTGATTATAAAATAATTGTTGAGTAGGTATTTGTGTGAAAATAGGGATGAGCCCTCATTTAGATCTTTAATTGTATTGAAAGAGGTGAAACCTCCATTGTTATATCAATATAGATACTTGGGTCTATGATTTACGAATGGAGTCCGTAGCCCATCGTGCATATTTGAGGTCCCTATGATTAATGCTTCGATTTATATGCTAAGTACTTAGATATTAAAACAGGTGTTACAATTGTCATAGGATTCTTTCTTTTTTCTTTTTTTGGTTGATGTGATGAAAATTCTTTTTAAGCTATTGTGATTTTTAATTTTCTCTATTATTTTTTGGTATTTGATTGATGACTATTGCTCTTGTTCCTTTTTTGTTAAGTTCATGCTCTTTATAAGCTAATTTATTTTTATACTATATTATATTGTTGACTCACCACCATTTTAGCTATTAGATTCACGCTCTTGTTCTATTTCTCTGTTGTTAACTTTTTATATATATCATTATATTGATGTTATTGGTGCTTCCATTTTTGTCTACATTTCCCATTCCTTCTTATACCAAATGATCTCAAAATAACATCTTAAATGAGTTTTTTTTAATGCTTTACACACACACACACACACACACACACACACACACACATGCCTATATTAAATGATTGAAATTGCTTTGTATGATCAGTAGCTCGTATATGGTTACAAGTATTTTTTTTCAATTTTTATTATAATTCATCAATTGCCTTATTGGAGAAGGAGTAACACAATGCATCCTTAATTATTGATTTGAGGCTTCGAAATAATTTGACATAATGTATTCTTAGTTTGTTTTAGATCCCCAGTGAACATCTTAAGTTAACCATTGATGGGTTTAATTTATTTGGCACTTTAAGTTCAAATTATAACATAAAACTAGTGGTTTTTATGCCTTACAACTCTTCTCCTTAGATGTGTGTAAAATAAAATTCATTCTTTCTTTTAATGATAATTTTAAGAAGGTGAATAGTAGGAAATGATATTGATATTTATATATAACTACTAATAGAAGAGCTGGTAGATTTATGGAATGTGGAGGTTGAAACTCAAAATTCTTACATTGATAAAGTTTTCAATATGTGTACAGTTGTGATTTAAACTATTGGTAATTTTTCAAGGCTCGGAACATCATCTAAGTAAAATATACATATTAGGTTATTTTGTCCATCTTGTAACTTTGATTTAACTCCTTCACGATTTTAATCTTAATCTTATATATGTTTGTATACTTTTTTTTTCTTGATCTTATATATGTTTGTATGTTATTTTGTCTTAATTAATAAGAATCATAGAGATGAAGAGGGTTTTCAAGAAGTCTAAATTAGTCAACGTAAGCAAACCTAATATGCCCAACACTAGTAATCCTCTGCCAAGTTTACCATTCAATGATGGTGGACATATAAGTTACTTATCTTATTAATCCACTTAGTTCATCTACGTCGCATATTATAAATACTTTAGATATCCTAGGCTTCTAGTTGGATTTGGATGTTGATGACCTATTCACAGATGATAACTAGACTCGAATGGCCTGTACAGCCCACATGGTGACCACCAAGATAGAATTGGTTGATTTAGGTTATTGGTAAGTAAATTAATAAGTATCTCAGTGCTAATTTGTTTATTTCTCATCCGTATACTAACTTTAATTCAATAGATGATGAAGGAAAGGCAATGTAGAGATAAATAATTGTGAATGATATTTGGGCTTTTCTTACTAGGTAAAGGGCTATAGTATTATGGAGTGATTCTCCCCAACCAATTAAGGATGGCAGAGGCTTGTTTGGTTTTTTTTTTTTTGTTATAGTTAAGATTGACTTTAAATTTTCTCTGCTTACTTGTTTAGATTGGAGGAATGTTTCATAATAATACAAAGATTCTACATATAATACCATTATTCAGGTAATAGTACATTCATTATTCATTTCTTTTAATACATTGAGTTTATATCTTTACTAACTATTTTATTCTATCTTGCAATAAGTTTGTTATTGATGACATACAAAAGATATATATTTTATAGTCATTGGAAACTAGGTAGAGACATGTACACTATGAATTGTACATAAATGATAAGACTCATGCCAAAGAATAAATAATTGAAGCCATTCCAGATGGCATAATAAGGATTGTTAGGCATTGTTTACAAACCATTATTTTAGCAAGAAGTTTTAGATAATCACACTTATTTTTTGAGATGTATCAATTCTTGGATGATCCTATTAATAGTTTGGTTAATAATTAAAAAATTTAGGGAAAAACAAACAAAATAAAAAGATGTTAACTATATCACACATTAGTAGATTAAAAAGTTTTATACAAAAAAAAAAAACTGAGATGGTAAATTCTTTTTGGTAAACTAGTCATTTGAATTTTGAAGATAATTTAAGATACGTCACATGAACTTTCAAATTTGTAGGAAGTTGAGTGTAAGGGTCCAATCACATAAGGAGACGTATGGGCTGTAGTCCATAAATATGATGATGGATCTTAAGTCAATAATGAAGTTAAAGTTGTTTATATAAGTGTTTGAATAATATGGGTGCCGATTTTTGATTTTGCTGAAAGCTTTTATTTTTGAATTGATTTATTGCATTGTATTTGAATTTATAAGAATAGATTACTATGTTTCAATTTGAGGACTTATCTTCCCACAAAATTTTGAGTGGTGATTCATTGGCCAAGGCTTTTAAAAGTAAAGAGCACTATGGTCGAATCCATGAAATAAGATTTGGTGTTTACTTATCCTAAATGTTCAAATGACAAGCTCATGAGAGTTCGACTAGACTTTCTTACATAAAGTTGCAAAATAAAGTCGCTCTACTTAAAGAACAAATGGCTAAAAAAATGAGTAACAATGACAAGGAGATGCTAAAAATGCTATAATTGTTAAGTAACAATGACAAATGCAAAGGAACTATAGCTTGCATGTTCTAAAATTTTTAAGGTACATTAGCATTGGAGCTTGTATTCATACAAACTCGAAGGATAATTTTTTAAATTTTTATTATAATTGAATCACACAAATGAATGTTTTTATTTTTTGTTTGTAATTTCTAACTAATAATATTTTGTTTTAAATTATAGGGACTAAGTGAATATCAACTTACTAATGATAGTCATTTCTCATGAAAATAGATATATTGTTTGAATCGATTTTATAATTATATTTGTATTAACTTATTTGTAGATTAATGAAATATGAATCTATTTGTAACTTTAATAACATTATGTTTATTATTATTGAAAGTTAGTTATTGTTGTTATTGGATATGTTGTTGAAAATTGCTTATTATTGGGATTGGTTGTTGAATATTTTGGTTAAAATTTGTTGTTACAAGTTTGTGGAAAAAAATTAGATAAAATAGTTTATTTTAATATTAAAAAATAAAATTTGAAGCAACATTTAAGATCATTACCTTAAAGTAAATTAGATATGGTATAACAACACTTTAATGACCATAGACAAATCATATCTTAATCACAATTCTCTGAAACCATGGCTAGAACACAACCTAGACATAATTAATGAAACCATGGCTAAGTCGTGTTCTAGCTACATATACTTAAATGTGGCTAAGTTGTGTCCTAACCATGTGTGTGAATGTATGTGTTGACGAAAGAAGGATATATATTAATTAAATTATATTTCAAATAAATGGCTATGAAATTTATTAATATTTCCTAATATTATGCACTAAATATAAATGGAGGATAAATAACGTATTCAGAGACAATTAATGCATATAATAAGTATCCGTACCCGTTCTTTCAGTTTCTTTTGTTGTTAGATTCAATGTTTTGCCAATTTCATCCAATTAATTTAGAGTAATTTTTAGATTAAATTATATAAAATTTTCTTAAATTTTGAATTATATATAAATAACTTTTATAACATTCAAAATTTAATAATAAACTTTTTTAAACTTTTAAATTTGTGTAAATAATTTTCTATCATTGTTAGTTTATTATTTTATTAATTGAAGTATTATACCTAAGAAAGATTATTTGCAAGTGGCTTAAAATTTTAAAATTATTTATATATAATTTAAAATTTTTTAAAAAAGTATCTATATAAAATATAAAATTAAAAAAGATTTATTATTAATAATATATTATATATATTAATAAAATAATAAACCAACTAGGAGAGGATGTGACCTGACATGTCTTTAGCCATGCAGGAGGGGCCAGCAGTCCTTGGTGTCATTGAGTGCTTTGATTTTCAAGTGGTGGGACCCCGAGGGAAGACTTTGAAAGGTCACGATGTTTTAATTGATGTGTATGAGAGGCCTAATTTGACAGCTCCGCGGGCCCATAATCTGGTGCCTGTTCCTGTTACAAGGCCGACTTATGAACTTGGCCTCATAAATCTCACCAGCGTGCTCAGACCAAAAGAATTGTCAAACCCAAAATAAATTAAAATAGGAGTTTGTACCCTTGGATTTCAAAATGCGAATTTTGATTTTGCGTGTGCAAGCTTCTTATTTCTCCTAATTAGTATGCTAGACTATTATATCACTCTTTTTATTTATTTTATATAAATAACGACGAAATACAAATCAATGTAAGTTTGATTAGCATTTATAGAGTAAGAACACTAGCATAATTTCTAGTTTTGTAACTAACAAATGCTCACTGATTATATGGTCTTACCATATGAATTTCGCAAATGACGTTGTTGTTTGGTTTTGTTGAAAATGAAGACCAACATTTCGTGTGCTTCGCTGGGTTGCGGGGTCCTTATAATTAGACATTTTTCAATGTCTACCTATATAAACAAAAAAAAGAAAAAGAACAAATATTGGAAACATTCATGCTTTAATGGAATTGTTGTTTCGTACAAACAACTAGGGTGGCTTATTGAGTATAGAGCCCGGAACAATTGAAAGCCATTTAAATGCGAGGGTCCGCATTTATGTGTGGCAACATCTATTACTATTATTATTATTATTAGTATAAAAATGTTTTTAGCACTGTAAATTATTATTTTTAAGCCATTTATGATGTGATAATTTTTTCTTTTGCTATTTACTAGTGTTTATGGGGTTTACAGTTATTTTTTAAATTACTCCATTTGCTTTATTTTTCAATTTTTTTTAAATTTTTCTGAGATTTCATCCACCAATTCTAAGTAAATAGATAAAATAAGAAATGATTTTTATATTCTCATTTTTTTAAAATCATAAAAATATAGATACTATTAAATAATAATTATAAAAATATAATAAATATTGATCACAATTTATAAAAATATTCTCTCTCTCTCTCTCTCTTACAAACAACTAACCGAGGCCAATCCTCCCTCAATTGTAGCCATGGCCTCGCCTTTCGTCCAAAACCAGAAAAATGTAGCCGCCCAGGGCCGGCGTTACTAGTTTATTAAAACTGGGGAAATTTGTCCAATGCTTAGAGTATTGTATAGGAAAATAGTGAGTAAGTAAATTTTTTCTTATAGCTCACTATCATATTATTGAATTTTTGTAAACAAAATTATTTATATGATATTTTTATTAACAAAGCAAGTATTCAAAATTTTTTTATTTAAGTCTAATCTTTTTGAAAATGAAGAGAGATGAATGTTAATTTTGTAGTTGAATCCAGTCGAAGGTTTGAGTAGGGATGGACAAAACATCAAAATTTCATGGATAATCGTAAAACTTATTTGCTTGTAGAGTTTAAATCTTGACTTGGGTAATATATATATATATATATAAGTTTTGGAATCTCTAGTCATAACACTAATTAAAAAGAAGTAATTTGGATCATTTTATTATTTTATTTGATATTATTAATTTCAGAAAAATAGATATAAAATATACAAAACTGACTTGAATAATAGATTCTGCATATTTTATGTTTAAAGTTAAAATGATCATTTTTTAAAATAGTTATTAATATAAGGGGACTACTTCTTTATATTTTTGTATGAATATTAAAAATTGTTAATTTAAATGTTTATCTAAGTAAATAGTTAAAAAATAAATTAAAAATATTGGCATGTATTTTAATGAATGTCAAGTCATTATATATATATAAATAATTTAATATTTAAAAAATAAAGATACTAACCAAAACGTATTATTTGTATTTTTAATTATATAATAATTATCTAAAATATTTTTATTTTTATATAAATAAATCTTATGTAAATAATTTTTAATTAAAATTTATTTATTTTAAAATTTTTGAATAAATAAGTTCAAACCTAAACATTCAAAGGTCTAATAAGAAGGCCACGGAATTTGACTTGGTTGTACGTTACGTATCAGTATGAAAAGCGGACTAACAGCTGTCACATACCCAGTACCTGGTGAGTACTGACACTTAGAGTTATGGCAATAACTTATATTTTCAACTGTCAGCCAGGGGCCCACCGTGTATTTAGTTCAAAACGCACGTGTCTTTCTTGAAATTTCCCATTGACAAAACTTGAATTGTAAGTTCGTATCTCTTAGTCCACCAACTCATCTCTTAAAATGGGTGGTAGGTATTTTTTTTTAAATTAAAGTTATTTAAATTTAATTTAATTGACTTAAATATGTTATTTTATTTTTTATCTTTTGATTTAAATTATTATTTTTTTAAATTGATAATTAAAAATTTATTTTTATTCTATATTTGGTATTCTTTAATAAAATATTAAAATATCAAAATTAAATTTTCAAAGAGTTGGTACATTACATAATGTTAATAGAATGATGTATTATGTTAACGGTTTGATTTTGACCATCATTTAAAAAAAAAAGCTTTGCAGCCTCGAGATGTTTAAAAAAAGAAAGAAACACACAAATTAGCCCCCAAAAATTTTAGATTCATCAGTGGAGCATGTATTGATATGAAAGTTAATGAATAATAAAAGACTTTTAGAGATTGAATTGTGTATTTTTAAAATTTATAATAAAATAATTGAGGTATATATCTTTTTGAGACTAAGTTATATATATCTAAATTTTAAGGACTAAATAGTTTAATCACGTATCTTTCCGGGTTCAAAAATTACATTTTCTCAAAATTTATTTCTTTGGTTTCAAATTATAAAAAAGAGTATATTAAAAAAATGATCAAATTGGATAATATTTATATTTAGTATTTTGATTGAGTGTGTTTTAATTAAAGTGGCATTTGGTATATCATGATATTGACTGTATTATATATCATATTTTATTATCTTGGATAATAAACTGAATTTGGTATTCTATTATGTGACAAGAGGATGGTTTTTGATATAACTCTAATATTATATCATAGCCAAAAAAGTGTTATTTAATGTAAGCCAAAATATTCTATCATCTCATATTACATGATAAAATGCATTAATTTTTTTTATATTATCAAATTTACCTTATCATTTTATGGTAATTAATTAACTTCAAAATAAATTTATTATAAAAATTATAAGAAACATGCAAAATGTAATATATAAATTTTTTAAAAAATTACATTATATATTTAATCATTTTTATATGGATGAAAAAGAAATAAATTACATGTAAACTTTTAAAATTTTAAAATCATATCTATCTGCAAATAGTAAAAATTTATAAGATGTGATTTATTTAAACTTGAAATGATATATTTGAAAATTCAAAAAGAATAAAAATGGTGATTGATTTATGCAACAAAACATAGGTATCTACAGTGGCAAAGCTAGAATTCTAATGCGTGTGAGTGTCTAACATTTTTAAGTACTTGTTTAATATAGAAAAAGTTAAGAATAAAAATAAACATGGTATCTACAGAAGAAGGCTCAGTGGCTCACTGTCCTGCACTATCCTTCGAGAGCCTACGTTAAAATACTAGAGTCAGAAAGAAATTAGTTACAACAAACTCATCTACCATATGACACCTGGCACGAAATAGAGCAATTCTTATATATATATATTAAGTCAGTCACGTCATTTGTGCATTTAACAGTTAAAATTTACTTTGCACGTGAATTCTATTTGTATTATACATAGACTTCATTTGTATAAATTTAATACTAACTTTTAATTTTTTTAGATATATTATACTCTAAATACACCTAAAAAAATTTTATAAATAAAATACATACTCTTACATTATTCTGTTACAGAGCCCCACTTATTCCATGTGCATTATGTTAGGCTAGTTTGTATGTTCAGTGGGCTACAAGTGTAAACAGAGACTTGGGTTGAGACCTTTTATAATCAGAATAAAATAATATAATACATAAAACTAAGTGTATGAACATTTTATAAGCAAATTTTTAATTATAATTAAAATTTTTGGTTAATTATAGTATTTTTATAATAAAATATTTAAATTTTAAAAATAGGGAAACCCAGCCAATTTTGTAACAAAAAATCATCCTAAGAAATTAATAATTTTTGAACAAGAGTATTTTGTTATTAAAAAATATTTTATTTCTGCTCTCAAAATGTATGGATACGTGCACTACTTGAACTTGGACTCCTGTCGAAATAACTACCACAAATTTTCAAATTCGGATACTAGAACCACCACAAAGCTATGGTTTGGTCCAAAAATTTTCCCAACTTCATTCGGAGTTGACCAAATTAGCATGCAACCTTGATAATTACGGTCAGAGATGGGATTTCATGTGGGACACTTACAAATCAATTGAAGTATATAACGACAAACTTCTTAGAAAATTGAAACCATTCTAAATATCATTTTTTTTCAAAGATCTATGGGTTAACCATTTCTGGAGGTTGATTTCTTTCAAAGACGTATGAACCAAATCATGTGTTACACATTTTACGTCACTTCTCTGTGAAAAGACTTGGCATCCTTAGCTTTAAGAGGGATCTCCTAATTAGAGGAATTTTTTTGTCTTAACATTGAGTTGATAAGTGTAAAATTTGTGTGATAAATGTAAAATTTGTGTGTTTTCCTAGCTTTGGAATTGAATGAGTGAAGCCATTTAAATTGATTTTAGTGCAAATTTTATATGATTTTTTAGGATGTTTCTTGAATATTAGAAGAACAATTTTGGAGCTTCAATTGAGTTGACATGTCCAACATGGCTTCCATACCTTCTGACACGGAATGATGGTAGAAACAAACAACCAAAAAAAAAAAAAAAAGAAGAGAAAAATGGGATACAACATGCTAGGTTGTGTTCACCATCATGGGGGCATGCCAAATAGTATAAATCCAGGATACAAGACGCCAAGGGCGTGTTTACCAAGGAATACATGGAAAAATTACTTATTTTTATATTTTGAATGTATTTTAGGAAGAGTCTTAGTACCCTAGGTAACTCCACATTTGAAATCTTCAAATAGAAGCTTAGCAGACTCATAAGAGACACGCTGCAATTAGAGAAAAGATCTGAAGTTATAAAGGACACTTTAGAGATTCAAATATCTGCTTGCAATTATCACACCAATCACTAGATGATAATCTAAATAGGCCTAATTAAGGATTTTTGTCTAAAATTTTTGTTCAGATTAATCTATTGATCATTTTAAAATTTTTATAAATACTTAATTGCCATTCTACTTGATTTATTATGAGAAAATTGAAAAGTTAATTGCAACAATGGATTGTTGGGCAATATAATCAAGGTGTCAATTCTATATAGAGATATAAACTAAACCTAAGCTATTTAGGAACTTAGGCATGCTTACTTGCCATTTAGAGTGATATCTTTCTAGTTTTTTGACTTAATAGATGAGTGTGTTAGATTAGGACAATGAAAGTAAACCCAACTAATGCATTGATATGTGTAATTTATTTTGAGAAATGATTTCATATAAACTAAAAAATTATTATCAATTTATATAGTTATTTTTATATGAATTCATCTTTAATTAAACTTAGGATAGTGGAGTCTAAACTTTAGAATTTTCATTGATAAAGTTCAAATTTTAATTTCTCATATTAATTTAATTTGGTCATTAAAATTGGTTTAATAGGTAATCAGTTTGAAATTGTTATCTTTTAGATAATAAAGATGATTCAATTAAATTAATACCTAATAAATTTTCTTATAAAACAATCTTTAATTTATTTTTATATTACTTGTATAATCTGTATATTTACAAATTTTCAACAACAAAAAGCAATTCGTTCTCCCTCTTAATCGACCCACACTTTTTCTCATTGGCTCGAAGGTCCCGTACATTAGTTCCACGGCCACAGTGGTCAAGGGAAACCCATTTCGCGTCGTTTCATTGATGCGCGTAGCCTGGGCATCCAAGGGATTCACAAACGATCCGGATGCAACTCCTTTCAAATTGATATAGATAACCCATCACGGCATTAAACCCAAGAAAAAAAAAAAAAGACCAGGTGACAATCTATTAATGCAATAAATTTTTGTAAACATTAAGTTTACGGTCATTCTAGGGTTAAATTTTCATTCGTTGGACGACTATTATTTGTACAAATCAAATGTTGATTTTTGAATATACTGATACTCTTAAAAATTTTTTCAAACTAACTTTATTTATTATTGAAAGAGTCATAGATTTTGGTGTCAACGGCTTAAGAATTTATTGTCTCGCTATACTTCACATATAACTTGTTTGGATAGGTGTTAAAAAAGTTGAAAATTACATTTGTTTACTCATTCTGTATAAAAGTAATAATTTATTATTTTGTTTAAAATGTGATTTAAAAAAAGAAAACCACCTATTCAAACAAGCTGGTAGATGGCAGATCCAGGATTTGTCCTCTTCCCTCCCTCCTTGGGGGTTTAATAGGGAGAATTTACGAAGAAGAAGACGAAGAAGATTAGTAGTGTCCTTCTATTATTTTATCATACGGGTATATTGCACGGACTTTGAGGAGAAGAAAGCAAAATTTAAAAAAGAAAATCAGTGAAATTAAAGCAAAATTACACGGAGTTCGAAAACGAAGCACAACTTTAATCAGTCTATCAACAGTTATATATGTATATCTCCGAGCACGAGCGTTGAAAAATGGGTCGTAAGTGAAGAAAAATCAAAGAAAATGACAAGGACATACATTCAACAAGACGAACACAAATGGGACGTTTATTTGTATATCTGCTGCCGTTGAATTTTAATACTAGGAGGGTTTACTACTTTGTAAAAGTGACGAATCACGAATAAAATACTCTTTTCGATCTTGTTTATTAAAAACAACAAATTATTTTATTGATATTAAAAAAATAATTAATATTAATTTAACTCATTAATTAAGTTTAAATTTGATAATTTTTTTATTTTATTTATTTTTATTTTAGATAAAAAAATATTATATATTATTAAGTGTATTATATATAATAATAAATAAAAGATAAACTAAAATTTATTATTTAGTGAAATAAAAAAATATATTATATTTTTTATATTTTAAAATATATTTTTTTTTTAATTTTTTATAAACGGGATTGGAGGAAGTAACAAACTATTATTCATCAGGTCCCGATCTACGCTGATTTCCTCAAAGTCAAGGGAACTTGAAGCATTTCAGATAAACGTTGTACTTTTCCTTTGAATGCTCGTATATGCCACGCCGCCGGGTCGACCATTCTTTGCGGAATATTATTTGGATTGGGTTTAGATATAATTTTTTATATTTTTGTTATTAAGATTTTTAATTAAAATATATTAAATATATAATTTAATTTAAAAAGTATGCACTTGCTTGTAAAAAAATACACATATTATATTTTAATTTAAAAATTTGATAATAAAAATATATAAAAAATATTTTCATATTATATATGTGGCTGCGATTGTTAGTTAGGTACGTTCGATTATTAGTGTAAGTTCTCTCTAAGGTTCTTTATTATAAAATTTTCATAAAGTTCAAAGAAAGTAAATGAGAAGTGTGAAAGATGTAATATAAATATAATATTTTACAATTACATAGAAAATTAAATATAAAAATTAAAAAATTTTGTAGATAAAAAATATCTATAACATCTTTATTTTTAATGATTAAATAATAATTGATAGATAATATTAAATAATAATTATAAAGACAAAAATAATATTTTATCAAATTTGTAATTTTCTTTTCTTTTTCTTTTTCCCTCAACGAACCATATATGCCGTGCTTTTCTCGCCTGTCAAAATTTTAGAGAAGGTGGTTATATAACACCAACCCACTCTCTCAAAAGCGAGGGGTTGGTTGATACTTTATATATATATATATATATATAGATATATATGTCTGTGTGTGTGTGTAACACCAACCCACTCTCCAATTTTGACTGACTATATATATATATATGTCTGTATGTGTGTGTGTAACACCAATCCACTCTCCAATTTTGACTGACAAAAAAAGAAGTAAATATAGGTAGACTCAGTGGAAATGAGATATTTTGGTATTATCCATTCCACATCAAATATCTTAAAGTTGATAATTTAATATTTGAAATATCATTTTTTAATGTTAACTTTTTAAAATAAAATATCTTAATTCAATGTACTAACATAGAATTACAAACACTTTTTGAAGAAATTATTTTGCTTAAAGAAGTAAATTAAGAGATTTTATTTTTCAAAGGTTAGATTAATTAAGAGAAGAGTGATCTTTTAAAGATTAACTCATTAATCTGGCCAACAAAAAAAAAACTCATTGATTTACTCTATATTTTATAATCAATTTGATTATATAAAGCAACCAGCAAAATAATTAAGCAGCCGAGTAGAGTGCTGCGTTACTCTTAAGCGGTTGGGTAACTTTTCATTCATGTTTAGAATCCCAAATTCGAATAATGACAACGTTTCCTCGCGGTGTTCAGAGACAATGGCCTGTTTGAAATTGTTTTTATTTTAATATTTTTAAAATATATATTTTTAAGAACAAATTTTTGAGAAGTACAAAATTAAAAAAATATGTTTGAATCATTATTTTAAAAAGTAATTATTTTTTATTTTTTACCTGATTCTATAGAATAAAAATTATAAAACACTTAAAAAGTGTTCTGAGTTTTTTTGTTTTTAAAAACAAAATTTTATTTTTTTATTTTATAAAACACTTTATTAAAAACATATTATCAAACAGGTCTTTTTATTTTTTTGTTCTTAAAAATAAAAAAATTGTTTTGCAGAATCA
Source organism: Erythrophleum ivorense (assembly GCA_026724425.1). Lineage (NCBI taxonomy): Eukaryota > Viridiplantae > Streptophyta > Magnoliopsida > Fabales > Fabaceae > Erythrophleum > Erythrophleum ivorense. Next base: position 1,044,526 of record JAIUCV010000264.1, on the reverse strand, counting down.
AATCAAACAGGGCCAGTATCTCCCTCCTTTTTATGTAGTATCATTTAGAGCCCGTTTGTTTAAATTTTTTTTAAAGAAAAATCACTTTTTTCTTTAAAAAAAGTACTTTTATAAAACTTTAAGATGTTTGTTTAAGATTTTAAAAATAATCAGAATCTAAAAAAAATTAAATTTCTGATTATTTGAAAAAACTATTGTGATTAGCTTCTTAAAATTAAAAGTCGCTTTTTAAGTAAAAAATACTTTTTACGGTTGTAACCAAACATTAATAATTTTTATTTTTTATAAAAATCTCTAAATGATAAATTATTTTTTTAATTACACTATAAATCACTTTTTTCTTAAGCTTAAACAAACGGGCCCTTATATTATTTTCAATAAATAAATATGAAAAATGATATTCAAAGTATACGTGCATGCGTGCTTATATAAACGCTCTTCATTTAGCTACACTTCATTGCCTGCCATCACCAAAGAAGAGTAGCCATGGAGCTTCAAGTGCTTCTTCTCACTCTCTTCCTTTCAGCCCTTGTTTTCCTCCTTCTTTTCAGGCCCCAACGCCACCGCCTTCCCCCGGCTCCTTGGCCGCGACTCCCGATCATCGGCCACTTGCACCTGCTTGGTCCCCTTGTTCACCAGTCCCTCCACAACCTTTCCCTCCGACATGGTCCCTTCTTCTCTCTTCACTTCGGGTCTGTCCCTTGCGTCGTCGCTTCCAATCCTCATTTCGCTAAGCTATTTCTTCAAGACAACGAGCTGTCCTTCAGCTCTCGGCTTGAATCCACTGCCATTAAACGCCTCACATACGAGTCCTCTCTGGCTTTCTCACCCTACGGACCTTACTGGAAGTTCATCAAGAAGCTTAGCTTCAATGAGCTCTTTGGTTCTCGTGGCACCTGCAGATTCACGCACTTGCGGGCGCAGGAGTATTATAAGCTTCTAAAGCTTGTAGCCCACAAAGCCCGGGCATGTGAGCCCGTGAATGTGACGGACGAGTTGCTCAAGTTGACGAATACCGTGATCTCTAAGATGATGATTGGAGAATCTGAGGAGGCGAGGGATGTGATACGCGAGGTGTCCAAGATGTTTGGGGAGTTTAACGTCGCTGATTTCGTTTGGGTGTTGAAGAAAGTGGACTTGCAAGGGTTTGGGAAGAGAATAGAGGATCTCTATGAGAGGTTTGATTCTTTGGTGGACAGGATTATTACAAAACGCGAACAAGGCAGGAAGAATAGGAAGATGCAAAATGGAGAAGAAGGTGGGAAAGAAGAGGGTGATGTCAGGGACTTTCTTGATATTCTGCTCGATATTGCGGAGGATGAAAGCTCGGACACCAAAATTACCAGGGTTCACATGAAGGGCCTAGTCATGGTAAACTCCTTGCCTTTTCAATTTTTATCAATATTTTAAAATATTATTAAATAGAAATCAGGAGTGAAAATCGATTCAATAAAATTGAACCGGGATTGAACTTTTTATTATATATATTTATAAATATAATATTTTACAATTAAATCAATACATTTATATTGTAAAAATATTTAATATAAATATAAATATTTAATAATATAAAAATTGATTAAAATATTATACATATAACAATAAATTTATGTGAAATAAATTGAGTATTTGTTAAACATTATAAATTTTCACTAGCTATAAAATACTAAAACTTTAATTTGAAAAAAAAATCAATACTTGGCTAGTTTAGTGTCCAAATAGCTTGATTTTCACCAATTTAACGAATTCATAATCAATTTTTGAGGCCAAATATATCGAAATCAGAGCTGATTTACTGATTTTTAATCAAACTGGCGTTTCCAATTCCACTTTTCAATCATTGTTTTTAACTGCTCAACTCAATGGCTGCTTTCTGAAAAGCATTTTTACTCCCGAGCTTTCTCATATATCATGCTTATTTTGGTTTAAAACTAGTTTATATTAAACCAAAATAACTATTAGAATTTTCTCTTCAGTCATTGGGTTAACTTCTGATTGTGTGTTAATTAAATTGATGTACTATATATACGGATGATTTAATAATGGCTTTTAAGTTTTAAAGATTATAGATGCGTGAATTAAGCTATTCTATTCAATTTTTTTTAGTTGATTAATCAATGTTGAAGAAGAACATTAAACCATGCTTCAAATTAGGAAACATAATATTTTTAAAAAATTTACCAATGAAACGACTATCAAATTAAAATTTGCTGACACCAGATAGGCGCGCCACAAAAACAAGCAGCTTTTTATTGGCGAATTTGTTTTATATATGAAGGTATCACCAAAAAAAAAAAATCTGCACAGATTAAAGAGTAATAAATTTTTTAAATTATATATTTAATAATAGTTCAAAAATTGTAAATTAACTCTCGTAATATTGTTATTATTTATCAATATGATAAGATTACTCCTAATATTATAAAATATAAATTGTTTTTTTTTAATGAAAAATAAAGGCTCTTTTAATTGTCAAAATGACAAGTATTTCTAAAAATTTCAATTGGAAGTAGTTGTTTTTTAACATAATAGCCAAAAGCGTTTACATATATATATATATATATATATATATATATATTTGAAATACATATAAGTGATTAAGTTTAACTTAGTGTTTATATATATAAGCAATTTGTTGAAAGTATAAAATCCAGTCTTAAATATTATTTATGTACTAAATTTTTTAATAATATGAATGTATATAAATTTGTGAGGGGTTTTTCAGGATTTATTCACAGCGGCTACAGATACCCTCGCCGTTGCTATAGAATGGGCATTAGTGGAGCTCATCAACCACCCTGAGTTACTGCAAAAAGCTCGCCAAGAGATCGATGACGTGGTCGGAAATGATAGGCTCGTTGAAGAATCGGACGGTCCAAAACTTCCCTTCATCCAAGCTGTTATAAAAGAAACACTTCGTCTGCACCCACCTGTGCCTTTAGTTATCAGAAGGTGCACGGCAGAGAGTAGCATTGAGAATTATGCGATCCCAGAGAACGCAGTGCTTATTGTTAATGTTTGGGCCATGGGAAGAGATCCAAATTATTGGGATAGCCCATTGGACTTCCGACCTGAACGATTCTTAAAGCCCATAGAAGGGAGTCCCTCCACGGGCTTTCTAGATATGAGGGGACAACATTTTCAGTTTCTGCCATTTGGGACTGGTAGGAGGATGTGCTCTGGTCTTACCTTGGCCATGCAGGAGGTGCCTATAGTAGTAGCTGCTCTCATTCAGTGCTTTGATTTTCAACTCGTGGGCCCTCAAGGCGAGATTTTGAAGGGTAAAGATGCTGTAATTGATATGGTCGAGAGGCCTGGTTTGACGGTTCCACGGGCCCATGAATTGGTCTGTGTTCCCGTGGCAAGGCCTATATGTGGCCCACTTAACTTGGTTTGAATTAGTGTTTGAAGCTGTACCCAATGTTGTCTTTTCGGTTTTCTTAATAAAGAGCTTGTAGTCTTTTCCCCACACACACACACACACACACACACACACACACACACAATAACTGTTACCTTCAAGAAAAATAGCTGTTACTAGTATAATGTGTTCTCAAAATGCTTATTTTTAATTTGCATGTGCAAACCTTTTACTTTTCCTCATTAGTATGCAAGACAATTATATCACTCTTTTTTATTTAATTCATATGAATAATGACAAAATTCAAATCATTGTAAAATTTATTAGCATGTATGGACTATGGAGTAAGAGTTTTTCGTTCAACAATAATAATTTTGTAACTAACAAATGCATACTTACATAGTTTTCCCATACGAAATTGTCAAATGAAGTTGTTTAGTTTTGTTGAAATTCAAGATGAAGATTGGCGGAAATTCATACTTTTATAATACTTTTTTTTTTTTACTTTGGATAGTGTTGAGACATTGGAAGATGTCGATATGCAAACAATTAGGGTAGCCCATTAAATGTTGGGCCCTAACAATTGTAAAGCCCATAAATTGTTTGGGTCCAGATTTTATGGGGCAGCATTAGGAGGATAAGTCCACCTACTGCTGATTTAGATATGTACATTTTCCTAGTCTCGCTCGATATTGTCATTGATTATAAGTTCTTACAACGGAGAACTCAATCTCTCATGACATTGTGCTTTCCTATAAATTTTGAGATTCTAATTATATTGATTAAAAACGTTTTTACGAAAATATCAAAAATATAGAAGGATAAAATAGTTCAATCTCTTAAAAAATTGATTTTTCTATTGTAACACCTATTTAAGAACTTAGAAGACCGAATTTTCCTCGGATAAGTCCAGTGTCTCTATATCATTGACGGCAAATTTAAGTGTGAGCATAGTCCATAATGTGGTATAAGCACCGCATATCCAAGAATGTATCCAGGGGATGAGTTTGTCTTTAATTGTTCTAACATTGTATCATTTTTTTTTTTCATTTTTAAATTCAGGATTACTTCATACATAGCAGCCACTGATACAAGCGCCATTTCAGTGGAATGGGCAATAATAGGGTTGAAAAACAAACAAGGATGGACAATGTGACTGGTTGTATATAAAAAGTTTACATAAAGGAAACAGCACAACCCTACCATATATATATATATATATATATATATTGGTGCCATACTAAAATAAACAAACACTAGGGATTCACCCACCCATACCAATGATAATTAGGAAGCTAGGGAGTTCAAGACTGTGTCTGCGTGGTAAATACGGGTACTCAATCCCCAGAGCCACAATACTGTGTGTGAACATTTGGGAGTTTAGACCAGTGAGGTCGTTAAAGGGTGAAGGGGGTGCTTTAGATAAGGGTCATCAATTCGAATTGTTGCCATTAGGGTACAGGAAGGAGAGGTTTCCCTGGGATGCCCTTGGCCATGCAACAATATCCTACGGTGATTGGAGCTTTGATTCAGTGCTTCCAGTGGAAGGGAAATAATAGGTGATGGCTTTATTATTAGTAGCTCGTTATCAGCATACTTCAGTGAACTGTCATTACTAATATGTGCACTCCACTTAGTTCTCTAATGTTCACCATAAAATCTACCATGTTATTAATGCACTTCATTAATATTTGTTATTATATATATAAAGAATCACTATATATAATTAGTTTTAAATATTGAAAAATGTCTTAAAACATTATATTTTATAAAAATTAACAAAATAAGATAATTATAAATAAACATGTAAATATAATTGTTCATTTCCATCCAGTGCAGAAAACTATATTTAGACAGAAATTACCGTAATGAATCACTTCACAATGAATTTGGGTCCGTGAATATAGTACCAGTAAGTAATGCTGGGGAAATAATTCTTTGAACGTGCATTACCATTTTCTTTTTCTTGGGACAAACATTAGTTTTCTTTAATACGTTCTGTTTAGGTCCAACTAAAGCAATGAGAAAATGCGATGAGTTAAGTTGATCAACTACTCCTCTCAATAACTCCATCAATTCATATGGTATAAATACCTATCCTTCTCACTCTATCGATCGTGTCATCCAAGCGTATCCTCGAACTACCAGATATACTCTAGAGCTCCTCATCCTTCTCTCAAACTCATGGCACGCCTTGAGTCTATTCCTCTTCCCCCAGAGACCATAATCTTTGTACTTTTTTTATCCCTTATAACCACTTCCACCACGTCATCTCGAATCCTTGCTGATTCAGATGAACCTGCAGATTCTGCTGGCGCCCCTATTCCCAGTGTCCCTCCCTTGGTGACCAACAATGCCCACGACCACGAGCACCGCCCACTGACCTTTTTCATGCACGACATCCTCGGTGGGTCGAACCCCACCGCGAGAGCCGTCACAGGAGTTGTCACAAACCCAGCACTCAACGCTCAAGTCGCCTTCGCCAAGCCCAATGGAGCAAACCTCCCTCTCAACGACGGCCTCCCTCAGAACAACAACAACGATGGATTTCTCAACAACAACAACCTTCCCTTCCTTACCGGCCTTAGCGGAAACCCAGGAAACGTCATCTCCAACAACAACAATGGTGGGGTTGGTTTTCCAGTGACCAATGTGAATCAACTGCCAGCTGGCATGACTCTCCAGAAGTTAATGTTTGGGACAATGACAGTGTTTGACGATGAATTAACGGAAGGACATGAGTTAGGATCAGGTCTGGTTGGGAAGGCACAGGGGTTTTATATAGCGAGTGCAGAGGATGGAACAGGACAGGTCTTGGCTTTCACTGCCATGTTTGAAGAGAATGGGTATGCTGATAGTATTAGCTTTTTGGGTGTGCACAGAATTCAAGTGTCGGAGTCCCAACTTGCTGTTATTGGAGGCACCGGAAAGTACCTTAATGCTAAGGGCTTTGCTATTGCCAAGACCTTTCCTGTTACCAACAACGACCAACATAGTACTGATGGAGTGGAGACTCTGCTTCAGCTCGCTGTTTATCTTGCCTACTAGAATGTAATGTTTTCAGATCAACCTCGTACGTGGTTTCAAATTTCATGTTTCAACATCAGCATATATTTTTATATTGTACTCACTTATTAAAATATATGTTATGATTTGAATATATGCCACAATCCATTTTCATATATATCGAACCTCTTCTTTTTGTGGCTATGTGGCTGTATGTTCTTATAGAGCAGTAGGCTATCCATATCTAATTAACGAATGATAGCATTATAAACTATCATGAATAGTAGTTACAACACAACAATTAGAAAAAATGTATTTTTTTATCATTAAAAAGATATATATATTTTAACTACTTAATTTTTGAATCTAGAAAATAATATCATTTAATTCTTAAAAAATAAATATTATCAACTATTTTATTGTTGAATCTTAAAAATAAACAGTTTAGTCTATAAATATTTTAGATTTAATATTCGTCAGTCCCCCGGAGCATTTGCATACTAATGCATATATTTTTCGGGCTAGAAAATATATTTCCTCCCATGATGACTAAATATGTACAATATTATGTCTATTCTATTAACTTTATTAATTACTACTATTGTGCTATATTAATTATATAATAGTCATATCAAACTTGTTATAAACTATTTATTTTTTAATAAATTAATAATTTAAGTAATTAAACATAAAATATTTGATAAAATAATAAAATATTACTCTATTTTATATTTATTACGTCCTAACTTAACTTCCTAAATGGAGTGGGCTCCCATGTTAGTAGCATAAGGAACCGTGTCTCCAAAATCAAATTCCAATTAAAAAGGAAAAAAAAGTTTTGCAAATAAGTTTAATTTATATATATATTTTTTAATTTTTAGGCCACGACTTTTCATATTAGGAGAAAATTTAAGTTAAATTTTTATTTTTATTATTAATAATATAACATATATATAAGTTTTGCAAATAAATATAAGTATATAGTTTTTATAACTTAACATTATATGATTGGGTATTTTTTTAAAAAAATTATGCCTATTATATTTTCATTAAAAAAATCTTATAACAAAAAAATATATGAAAACTGTAACTAAATTTAATCTTTTCATATAAGGAACCAATAGAGCCCACCAGCAGTTTGAAGCTTCTGGAATTTGGTATGGATTGGTTGTTCTCTTGCATAACGGAGAATTGTATGTTCCGTTAACGTCGCCTTCATCTCTAACTACTATCAATTGCTGATCTGATCCTCTAGGCATTTTAATTCATAAAACATGTCTCTTTGTCTCGTAAAGGAGGAGAACCCAACAAAAAGCCTACAGGTCACATGTAGATATGAAAATGATCACTAACGTTTTCACTCATTAGCCCTTTTTCCCAAGCCTATCATTTTCAACTTCCATTTTTCTTCATTCACTGCATATAAAACGCACATAGAACCAGTCTTTCATTTTCTTTGGAGCGTGCTGTCTCGCCTTTTGTAGTTTCTGCTAGTCTTTTTCTTGTATCACATATTCTTGTTATTTTCTAATTAATTCCCTAGTTTCTTCCATTTAATTTGTTCACCAAAGAAAAAAAAAGAAGGAAAGAAAGAAAATTTATATCACGAAACCAATATCCAGATTTCTATACTGGAAAAATATTATAATGACAACAATCTATTCATGCCTTCATGGATGTTTGCTTTGCACATCCTCTTGGTTTTTCTTTTTCCCTGTTGTCCAAGATATAGTCAAAGAAATTAAAGCTACCAACATGCCTTTGAAGAAAGCAAATAAAACAATATCATTTAGATATGGATAGAAACCAGCAGTTCTATTTGCGCTTTACCCAAATTTCAAATCCTTTTTGTCTCATAAATTGATTAGAGATATTAAAATTCCAAATTAAAGGAAGTTTAACGCAAGACATGAACTAGCCCCGCCACCGGCATATTTGACCATGCAACTATAAAGTGTACTCTCCTCTGTCATCATTTCCTCAGCTGGGGGCAAGGTACATTGACATAAAAAAGCGAAGTGAAGACTCCAACAATGGACTTGTCACTTTAACTAACAGTCTATTGATAGCTTCTTCAATTGCAGAAGCCGCAAAGAAACCACCGTATTAATGGATCACTATCACTATATGACTAGTATGATAATTGTTAAGATCAAGCGCTTAACGTTAAGTTAAAAATAATAGTGATTAGTTAAGATCTAATTCCATTTTTTTTTGGTTTTTATATCTACCATAGAACGTCAAACGTCACTACTCAAACACAGAGTTGTTGATACGACCAATCTTCGAATTACCAACAATATTTAAATTGTGGCTTTCAAAGGAGAATAAAGCCACTGGACTTTTGATAATAGAGTAAAAATGTGAAGAGTTGTGTCTGGAAATCGAACTCTTTCGCTATTGGATGTGTCTTAAACACAGACTATCATCCCCAGCAAGAAAAAATGTGGGTGGAAGGGTCTCGCTGTTGACACTGAGCACTTTTTCAGTTTTTCCATTTTCTTTTTCGTAAGCAGTGAGCCATTGCCCCAGAAGCAGGTGATCAGCTTCATAATTAATGGAGTACTGAAATCATGATCTTTAAGTGAAATGAAAGAAAGAAAGATGGTCGAGGAAAAATAATAACCGAGACGAAGAATTCTACTTACGCAAACACAGAAAAATAGGGGCTTCACATTACATCAATCTAACTTAAAGTTTTAACATTTACATGACAACATTAAGCCTCACAAGTCATCAAAGTTTTAATTATACAAGCACATATCGTGGCAGGTGTTTCAAACTACAATATATAGGTCCAAAGATAAACAAGAGGGAGAAAAAGTCAAGTTAGTTGTTCATGTCGACCATGGGCATAGATGAGGATGAGGATGAAGATGTTGGAGCTGACCATAACTGTGCATTCTTCACCTTGGAGACACTAGCCAGTACCCCTAATGGCGTCACGTCTCCCAGAATTGTTACTTTCTTTGTCTCCACATCTATGCTGAATGATGTCACTCCTGTGTATAATTCACCAAAACATGTAACATAAAACGCTTAATATTAAAGCCAAAACCCACAGTTTCATGACTAAGAATTCCTCAACACAATCTGACCTTCCATTTTTGAAATGTGTTTTCTAACTTTCGCTGCACAGCCCTTGCAGTGCAATGACACCCTCAAAACCACAACCTATAAATTTACAAATACAAGACAACCGCTGTCATTAATTCATCATCATAGTCAAAAACCTAACATTGAAAAATAAAATTAAAGCCCCCAAATTTGTACGTGCGTGTGATCTATAGATGACATAGTAGATATTGCTTATCTAAGAATACTTCATCTTCGAAACAAAAATACCTGGTTCCGAGAGCGAGCCGAAGAAGAAGACCGTAAAGCAGGAGAGTCATCTCTGTCCACTGGTGTGATTTGATCAGACTGTGAAACCCAATCGATGAAGGGAGCGTCACCGAGGAGGTGTCTTCTGGATGAACTAGTGCTACAGTGACTATATAGGTCTTTAACTTCAACACAGCTTTTGCTGCGTACGTCGTCGTTTTCCTTCTCTGCTGAACTCTTTCTGTGCTTCTCGTAATAAGGCTTCGGGTTAACGGGCAAATGGGATGAACAAGGCACACGAGGTTGGTTTTTCCTTCTATCGTGGCCATAACTTTTGGGGCTCTGGCGTGCCATAGAACGCTGGACGTCCATACTGGAGATTACTGCTGTGGAAGCAGGGGAAGAGCAGAACAGGTCCATTGCTTTCATGGTTGTGAGTGGATAGCTATGAGACTAGATAGATTAAGGTGGAAGCTATGGCTCTTTATGCAGTGCCTGAACAGAGCAAACAGGCCGCTTAAATTACTCTTGGTGAATGAGGGATTTTTTTATTTATTCTGGCCAACAGTGAATGAAAGTTGTGATCCTATCAATTTCTCAGCAATGTCGATTCCTTAAGAGATGACATAAAGTGAGCGAGAATCATACCGGTTATGATCTCGCATATTTTATATTTATCTTTATTTAAGATGGCCATAGTCAATTTAACAAGTCAAGTTCATTTTTGATATTTTTGTAGTTTGGTTCAATACTATTATAATATATATTATGTAATTTAATTTATTTTTTAACTGAGTTTGAATTTAAATTTAAGACAAATTTTTTTTATTTTTTTATTTATTAAAATATGAATAATATTATTATTGAACTTTTTAATATTATAAAAATATAATAAATATTTTTACAAAAATTAAAAGAATCCAAATCCAAAAGAGGAAAAAGATGACAATGCATTAGGTCCCATCGGAAAGTTTGGGTGATGATACCTTGGAAGCTGTGTGATTAATCTGGATTTTCAAAGCTGTATTCTATTGTTGTTGTTTTTTTTTTTAATTATTTGAAATGGTGGGGTTAAGAAGCTGTGCTCATCTTTGTTGTGACATGATTACTACCACTTGTTGTGGAATTAACAAAGCTTTTAGAGACACCAACAACCTTCCATTATTGACCCATAATTGTTTTACATCGGACTGATCTGTTCTGCAATTTGGTGGGCACCTTCTGTTTCATTTCCTTTATACTATACCATTTTTTCATGTTCTGGATGCAATTAAAGGGTAGTTTTTTTCTGCGCCGTGGATGTGGATGGCTAGCAATATGGCACATTGGATGGTGTATTTTGCAGGTTACCTTAATTGCCAGAAATTTGCTTCTTCTGTTTTTTCATAGATGTTATGTCCATTGAAATACTTTTGCTTACCAATAACAGTATCAAAAATATTTTGGAAATATGCCCATTGGCAATTAGCATTATGGAGTCACTTTTATAACTTGTTATAATTAATTATGCGTCTTAAGGGGAGTTTAGATCTTCTCATGTATTACATATTACTATGTAATAAAGAAAATAGAGGAATAGGAGTGGGTTGTATTTGAATAGGTCTATATTCTGATTTCTCTCTCTTTTTTTTAACTGCAACACATGCCATAACCGTAAAGAATCAAAATTGACTTTAGAATGAACATTAATTATGAAACTAAATTTATTCTCTTTTACTTTTAAAATTCTATGGTCTTCTTTCTGCCGTCATATTACATTAAAAATATATATCCGATTGAACACACCGAGAAATCTTGTGGCAGAATATAGGGATTGCTTGATGAGAGAGGACAAAATAATAGTTCAAATGGTCGGTAGCAAGTTCCAAACAAATTCAAAACAAAAAAGTAATAATAATATTACAAGTGGGAATTATGAATTTGATGGGGGAATGATTAAGTAAAAACATAATGATTATAATTATAGTGCAGGTAATGATTAATATATCAATGCGCCCTGCATGCGAAGCTCTTTTTGACCATTATATGATAAAAAAGTGTACTATTCTTTGGTATTTTTATAGATTTCATTATCATACTGACCTGGTTATTTCATTTTTAACGATTTTGGTAAAGGTTTGTTTTCTTCATCATAAACTCTATACTTTAATGCCAAGAGTAGTTTTTAACAAATAAATTAATCAATGATAATCTTCATAATATTAACACTATCAGCATTGTAAGCATATGAAATCCAATTTCTATAACTAAATATATCATATTGCTACGTGTCATTTTCCTTTCCTCTCATTAAACCTGACATGTTTTTACAAGGAGATGGCATGGTGGGTAACTCCCACCCCTCTTTCAAATCAATTTGTTTGAGAATGAGTACACTCATGGTCAAGTGCATCGTGATTATGTCTAACAATCATGGTATAACAAACTACTCTGAACTATTTCTTTCACTGCTTTTTTATTTTTTTTTGGGTAATTTTTGAAAAGGGGTTCTTTAGCAATTGATGGTGATAACAGGTAATTAATAACAATCTTGTTCAAAATATTCATATAACTCCAATGCTAGCTTGCTGTTGAATCAAACTTTGCCTTTTCTGGTTCCTCTTACATTATATGGCCTAGTTAATACATCAACATCATATTTCTGTCTCCTATTTTTTTCGTTTACGAGTCACTAGGTTCGTACATGAGTAATCTCATTGACCAACAGAAAATTATATGAATTTGGTTAAAGGACATCCCAATAAGTATATATAATACACATGTAGTCTTTCTTTTTACCAGCATTTTAAAAGGCCCCTGCTAACCTTAAGGTATAATAAATGTTCTTGAAAACAATGCATTTAATACTGTAATTAATAGTAATTTAAAATTCTCAAACTAATCATTATTACTGTTTTTATTTTTTTTATCAATATGACAAGATTACCCCTTAAATCCTAAAACCTAATTTTTTTAAAAAACTAAAAATCTAAACTCTAAACCTTGAAAACCTAAACTCCTAAAATTCTAAACCCAGAAGCTTAAACTCTTAAAACCTAAACTTTAAAATTCTAAATCTAAAAGCCTAAAACTCTAAATTCTAAATTTTCAAAAAAAAAAAACTTATATATATATATATATAATAACCATTGAAATATATTTTTAAAAGTTAATATAACAAATATTTTTAAATAGTAATTTTTTCTTTTAAGACTATTCGTCAACTAACTTTATTCTTCATTAATTAGCATAACTATTTTGAATAAAATAATTAAAACTGATTTATTACTCCTTGTCTTAAAAAGATTGGTTAGCAAGACCCCTGTCGCGTGATGCTTATTTAATTATATCGCTTTTGCCGTGCGAATCGGTGGGGTCTTCTTCAGTGATTCGGACTATAATGTAGTATTATTATGCACTGAAAGATGAGTGTCCTTCATATGTATAGAAGGATTAAGGGACTTTCTTCCTAGATTAATAAAATTTCTTCCCACTTTCCTTTTGCTTCGTTCTTTCTCGCTTTGATCCTAGTTATTTTGTTTTCTAATGATGCTCTTTCGTTAAGTATGTAAATTAATCAATCTCGTTAACCACACCGACTTCCCTCATGTTTCTTGATTAATTATATTTTTTTTCTATTTATACCCAAGTGAAGACAATTAACAGGCAATTAGTGCGCAGAAAAGAAACTGAAGTTGGCTTTCTTGTCACGGGTGAGATATATGGTAGCGAAGGGGCTTGCCAGCCTCAGCTTATCTTTATCTGTATCTGTCAAATCGCACAAATTATTTTGCAACAATATTTACTGGTTTCTGCTGAATTTTTTCCGGTCATTTCTTTATCAATTACTTTTTTCTAAAATTCGAAGGTGCTTGTGATACTAAAGGATCTTATGAAAGAATTACAAGTCTCGACATTAACCACAAGAATGTTGCGTATGGATAGATGGATCCGCAAAGAAATGCCGCCATTCTTCGGCATGCATTGATATGATTGCACATTTAGAATCAAATAGTCCAACTTTTATGGAGTGTTTCGTGAGATCAATGTCAGATTCGGCTCCATCACGTAATAAACAGGGTAAATCAAGGAAACTCGGACTCAATTTCCAGCGTTAATTGATTTATAGCCCATTATTCTTCTCATAAAATAAAAAAGTTACAAAAAGGCCTTATAGCCCAGATCCACCTCATACCTATCCCCCAGGTTGGGGATTTTGGACAGAGACAGTTCACTTTCAGTCTACCCACCACCTCAATGGGTAAGGATGTCAAACCCATTAAGAGTAGAGGTTAATTGGGGAACAGAAAAAAAACAAGAGTAAATTAATGATTTCTTCTTTTTTTTTAAAAACAATTTGATCTTTCAAGGACAAAGTTTCTTTATTTAATATTTTAAAAATTTTATATCCAAGTCTCTTCATCACTCAAATTTGTTAATTTATAATCTAGACTTGTTCTAATGGTATTTTCATTCAAAAAGACTTCATTTAAGCAAAATTTATCCGAAAGTGTCATTATTCTGATAGTCATTAACAAAATTTGCTTAAAAGACAAATTAAAAAAAATGCCATCTATCCAAATTCAAGTTGAGTTAATAGTCACATAAATTTTTATTTATTAATTGGAAAAATTTACATAATAGAAAATTATTTTGATTGGGAAAAAAGATTATAAAAGATTAAATTAAAAGATTTTATTTTTAAAAGATAAAATCAAAAAATGATCTTTTAAAGAACAGATCATTAATATATTCTAGAAGAAATAATCTTCTTCCCCAAGAAAAAAAAAAAGTCGGTGGGGTTGGAAACAGGCGTTTCTACATGTGAATGTGACCCACACAATCTTTGTTCACTCTCTGGGTCTCTAAGATAGGAGGATATTTTTGGGTGGTGGAACCTCTTCGGCCATCTATGGCGGGCTTAGCCACTTTTGATTATGACACGTATACGTTTTCACTCCTCAAATCGTTCTTGCTTTCTCAATTTCTTCGCTCCGTGTGTTTCCTTCCAGAGCAATTAGCGACAATTCTCTACGCCCACTGCCAGTAACGTCTCTGATTTGATTTCACACCTGGGGCAACGCGTTCATTCCAACGGTACTTCCCTAGGGCCGTTTAGTAATTTCAATTTATATCATTTTTATACAATATTTATTATATTTGCAATTATTATTTAATAATAATTTTTTTAGAATATAGACACAAATTATTTTTATCATTAAAATTATTTTATATTTTATTTTAAAATAAAAAATATATATTTAAATTATTCAAATTTAATTTAAATAGTTTATTATCTTTCCCACACACGCGGGGGAAACCGTGTGCACGGAGGATGCCGTTGAAGGGATACGGAAGGTGGATGTATTAATGCGATTGATTAAAATTCAACGTTGAAAGTTGTGAACAGAACACAGCTTTATAGGAAGGTACAAACAATAGGCCAGGCATTGTTAAATTGTCCGTATTAGTAGTATACGCGGAGGGGGTGACTGTTAACCAGCGGCGTCCACACCCTTCATTGCAGCGCGTCTTTCTTATGTGGGTGGCACATTGCCATTCCAGGAAGGGAACTCTTATCACTGCATATCCCTTTCCTTTTCCTTTTTCTTCGTCGCGTTTGACTATTTGGTTTCTCCATTGTGGTTTGTAAGGTAAAAAGAAGTCAAAGTGCTAAGATGAGGATATGGAGACTTTTTAGTTAATCCATAATAAAGTGAGACATAAAATGCCATTATAGGTACATAGTGGTTGGGTTTTAACTCTAGTTCTAAGTCAAAAGCTCTAACCAAAAATCCAAAACGAATCAAAATGAGATCGTGAGAGCACATATGGTACGCAGATATAAGCCATCATGCAATTGCCCCGTCTTAAATCATCAGATTTAGATATGAACAGTGAGGTTACTTTCTAAGAATTGAGTAACGAGTTACGAGGTCTTTCACGGGGGCAAGGAAAATTTAAAAATAAAGAATAAAGGTGTATATATAACTTTTTTTTTTTCCATACCCATTCTTTTTTTTTTAATTTTATAATAAAAAATTTTAAAAGATCTAAAAACTCTTTTCACAAGAGATGCCATAATAATAAATTATTTTAATTGCTTGTAAGTTGACTGAGAATAATAACCATAATAGCGGTATTTCATATTGAAAATTAGGTAAATATAGGACCCGTATGTTGCAAATCTACCAAAATATATATGACACGAAAATTTTCGCATATACTAATTTATACGTAAAACACATGTTCATTACCCAAACGATACTTTATGTGCCGTCGTATTCGCATGCTTATGGAGACAACGAAAGAATAATATGCATATATGTTAAAAAAATAGCATACCATTGATCGTTGCTATGACTTGATCAAATTTTCCGAAGCAAGTACCCAATAAGAATTGGTATTTGAACATAAATTAAGGAAAATGATAATGACTTAATGGAGCTTGTTAATTTAAATAGAATAGCTGAAAAATAAAATGAATAAATAATAGTTAGAAGATGACCATGCAGGGTGAAACAAGCAAATTAATAAACAAATAACTCCAAATATGGCCAAAAGATGGTTGCCACGAACAAAGTCACTAAGGGAAAGAACGGATCCAATTAATTAACAAATAAACGTCATGGTTTACTGGTGATTTAGTGTCATGCATTAATATGAAGAAGAGCCACCGAAGGAGGACAAAGACAAAGAAGCTGAAATAAAAACAAATCAGAAAAATAATAAAATAATGACAATATCAAAGTTAACAAGTAAGTAGGTTAAAAAAATTAGAAAATTGCATACGGCAATCTACTAAACGGCTCTTGACCCCTTCCTTGGTCCTTGGTGGACTATTTGACTTGGTTACTTTAATCACTCAATTGAAATGTGAGTAGCTGAAACTTCTACACATGATCATTATTATAAAATTGTTTCTTATGATGAGATTTCTTTGTTCAAATCAAACCTAGCTTTTTGTTTATTTTGATAGTTAGTTAACAGTAATGATTGATAAACCACTATATACTTAGTGTATCTCCATAACAATGTGATAATATTTGGAAATTTGAATGTGGTGTGATTCATGCATTTTTCCTGATAGTGAACTATAAATTAACAAAACAATATAGTTATTTTGTTTGAATAAGCTATCCTAAATATATAAATATTTCTGCATAAAATGATAATTATAACCCTTATATGAATTATGATTATAAAAAAGCAAATGAATATGACCGATGGTAGCAGTTAAACATTTAAACATGGGGAGGGACCTCACTGCTATTTCCATTGCGCCAGCAGGCAGAGACCGGGTTCGAGTTTAAAGTTAGCAGAGAGCAGCTTGATGAGGAGACCAAGTCGTCGTCGTCATAACTTGATATATTTATGAGCTTTCTTACTTTAATGCAAGCCTAAGGCCATATTCTTTATATATGGTCTTCATTAATGCGGATATAAAAATAATATAACGTACATACTTCAACACCAAGTCATAATCATCATACGCCTCAACCCAAGTATACACACAAATATTGCTGGTACTGATTATGCTTACAAAGTAAATCCCTTAGTATGGAAAGTTTAAAGAGAGACAGTTTCAATTTCGAAGGCCAACATTTTTAAATTAAAAGGTAGTTCAAAAGGTACGTTGATTATATCGCTAGTCAGAAAACTATTTTATTTCAAATGGTATAAAACTCCAGGGTTAAGGCTTTGTGTTGCTTATGTTAAGAATTTGGATTTAAATCTTGCGATCACCATTTATAAAAACTTATTTTCTTACACATATTTAAATGATAAGAAATATATGCTCTTACATATATACACTAATGTCAATTGATGCGTATAGTAATCATAAATACTTTTTGTAAGTTTTTCAAATTTAAAAATTATTAATTTGGGTTTATTTCAACAACATTATTCACCCCTATTATTAATAAGTAATTAATATATTATTTATCATCCTTTTGTTTTTTTGGTAATTGGGTTCAGAATAAAATTTAATAAGACAAATAAGATTAAGAAAATGATTTGGAATACAATTTCAACCTTTTGGTGAGAGACGAACGAGTACGCGGCGGACGATGGCGTAGGCGTCAAAAGCAACGAAGAAAAGTGACAAACAATTAACTCATCCGCGTATGACCTTTCCTGTCCGCTTCCCTTCAACGCAACCGTTTGGACTCTGATAGTCCGCGTGCGAATACTCTTGTTCTATAAATACCTCTCTTGGGCTAGCCCTCACTCCCGAACAAGTCCTCTTCTTTCTCCTGTTTGGTATATTCTCGGATATACAAACTCAAGAAACGCCAAAAGGGAAATTAAGAAATCGGTTTGAGTCTAATTCTCTCAAATGCCCAAAAAAGGAATGAGAACCATCTTCTTCAAACCTTCACTCCCTTCACCTCTATCTTCAGTGTCCATGCCACCTTCCTCCCCTCCTCCAACACTGTCCGACTCATTGATTGAAGAAAACATTGAGACTGCTCGCTCCCTTATCACCAAATGGGACTCTAACCAATCTTCCTACTCCGGAATCACCCCTCTTTTCTCCGGAAACCGCCAAGAAGCCAGACTGTACCTTAACGCCGTCAAGGACTTGCAATCCGCCATGCGGTATCTCGTCGCACAGGATTCCACCTCCGACAGGCTCGTTCAGGCTCAACTCTTGATGCAAGTTGCCTTGAAGAGGCTCAAGAAGGAGTTCTATCAGATATTGTCCTCCAACAGAGATCATTTGGATCCTGAGTCCGTTTCCAGTCGTTCCTCCACCGATCAGGGAACCAGCGTTTCCGATTTTGACGACGAATTCTCCGAGGATGAGTCTCGCTCTGTTGCTGATACTTCCATTTCCGAGACGGAGAGAGTTTCTATGGTTGCCATGGGGGATTTGAAAGCCATTGCGGAATGCATGATTTCCACTGGTTATGGCAGAGAGTGCGTCCAGATTTACAAACTCATGAGAAAATCGAATGTCGATGAGGCTATGTACCATCTTGGAGTGGAGAGGCTGAGCTTCTCTCAGGTCCAGAAAATGGATTGGGAGGTGATCGAGTTGAAGATTAAGTACTGGTTGAACGCCATCAAAGTCGCCGTCACAACGCTGTTTTACGGAGAGAGAATTCTCTGCGATTACGTCTTCGCCACTTCAGAGAGAATCGCTGAGTCCTGTTTCGCTGAGATTTGCAGAGAGGCTGCTATGTTACTGTTTGGATTCCCGGAACTCGTGGCAAAATGCAAGAAAACGCCCGAGAAAATGTTCAGGACTCTGGACTTGTACGAAGCAATCTCCGATAACTGGCCACAAATTGAATCCATCTTCTCATTCGAATTAACCTCCTCCATCCGATTACAGGCCGTCAATTCCATGGTTAAGCTCGGTGACGCCGTTCGAACGATGCTTTCTGACTTCGAATCGGCGATTGAGAAGGACATCTCCAAGAAGCCAGTGCCAGGTGGGGGAGTGCACCCGCTTACGCGCTACGTCATGAACTACATCGTATTCCTCGCTGATTACAGCTGTATACTCGCCGACATAGTCGTCGATTGGCCACTAACGTTAAAATCTCCGTTGCCAGAGTCTTACTTCCGTAGTCCAGATAACGATAATAACCCGCCGTCGGAAATATCGGTGCGGCTTGCATGGCTGATCCTCGTTGTCCTCTGCAAACTCGACGGGAAAGCCGAGCTATACAAGGACGTCGCACTTTCCTACCTCTTCCTTGCCAATAACCTCCAATACGTCGTCGTTAAGGTGCGCACATCCAATCTCAGGTTCCTTCTCGGCGAGGATTGGTTGATAACGCACGAATCGAAGGTCAAAGAGTATGTGTCCAAGTACGAGCGCATGGGTTGGAACAAGGTGTCATCGTCGCTGCCTGAAAATCCAACGGCGGAGATGCCGGCGGAGGAAGCCAGGGTGTGCTTCATGAATTTCAACGCCGAATTCAGTGAGACATGCAAGAAACAGTCCTCTTGGATCGTATCGGACACCAAACTGCGAGACGAAATCAGAGCTTCGATATCATCGAAGGTGGTGCCGAGATACCGGGAATTCTACGAGAAGCATCAGGTCGGGTTGAAAAGAGAATTCGGGTCGGAGTCGGTTATGAGGTTTTCACCCGAGGATTTAGCGAAATATCTGTCTGACATTTTGTGTGCGGTTGGAGATTCAGGCAGCGTTTCGTCCACTTCTTCGACTTCTTCTCATCGCTCCAATCGCTCTTGAAGTCCCAGCAATCGCCGGCACAAGAAAACGGCCTTAGAAATATACGACAGGAACAAAATATAGCATTCATAAATGTAACTGTATACGATTTTTGTAATAGGGCATTGTATAGGACCCTTAGAGAATTGATAAATTGGATTTTTTTTCATTTTAATTGGGAAGGGAATCAGAAAATTTTTAAGGTTGTTTTTATATTGTTTTGTTTTTATATGCCATATACATACTGTTAATTACTTTTATACTTCAAATTCATTTAAAAGGTATTTATGTGGTGTCCACAACCTTTCTCTCAGTATTTTTTTTATGTACGATGCGTAAATCGCTAAAAGACAATAACATTGTTAATTTTGTGTTGTGTGGATGGACAACGGCGCTTCTTACACCCGCAAGCGACACCGAAAACTTGAAAGAGATATTGATATTATTATTTGGCTTGTGTATATCAACAGCTCCATATTGTTCAAGAAATTATGCAAATCAAGTTGTAGAACCCTTACTTAAAGGATCAATCTTCTAAATTAGAGGCTTGCGTATCAGACAAGTGCAAACTGGGCAAGTTGGTTAGAGTAAATGTCGGAGTTGCATATGGTTTCTAATGTTTTCCTAGCTTGTAGAATCTTGCTGTGATCCTAGAAAACAGAAAGTGACAAATGTTGTTGTTGTTGTTTTTTTTCCCCCCTCTTTATCTGTGCGATTTATCATTTTCATATATTAAACGTTTGAACTGAAATTTGAGACTCCATCAATTTCCCTATGCTCAAACCTTCAGCCTAAGGTGCTTACTGTCTTCTTTCTACAAGGTTAACGAGAGTTTTTTAATTTATCAGCAACCTTTTTACAGTGTTTTCAATATAAACATTTCTCGCGAAATTTAAGGGATGTTAAATAAATAACCAAGGATCAAATTTAACCTGTTTCCGAGTTACTTTGTCTCTCATTGTAACAGACAAGTAATTACATTAAAAAAAAAAAAAAAAAAGAGGTCTATAGTTTTGGTCTCAGATTGGCACGTTAATGTTTTCGGCCATAAGAACCTTTGTTTTGAAGGCTTCAAGCTCAAACCCATGTAAGGGAGCCCCATTTCAGAGGCTAAAGGGCTGGTAGATAACACTTTTATTGTTTTTGTCTGACTTGTTCGTTCCATAGCTCGGTTTCATCAATGGGTTCAGGAACCCAGGATGGACTGGGTCCATTTTGAATTTGCATTCTGGTATGGGCTTTTAAACATGGCCCAAAAAAGTTAATGAGCTAGATGGGATTTAATGAGAAATGGATGTTTAATTAAAAAGAGAAAAATGAATCTTATTGGTTCAGGGGATAGGCAAGGCCTAGTATAGATAGATCAGACATCTCTTTCTTAGTGCTATAGCTCATCTATTTCTTCTATTTCTTCAGTCCAGATCCTCTTTATGCAGTGGGCTATTTCTTTCATGTCAAAACTCTCAATAATATATTATTAACAACTATTAAGATCATATTTCTGATTCAACCGTTGGAAATTACAAAGAGTTCCAGGAAAGAGCCCGTGTCAAAACTCTCATAAGTCATAATATATTATTAACAACTACTAAGATTATATTTCTGATGCAAACCGTTGGAAATTACAAATAGTTCCAGGAGAGAACACAAAACCAAGATAAGATAAGTAAACATCTACAAACTTCTTCCATCTAAATTCCACGATGTCATTAAATGGGTTCACTGTTTCATATCGTTTCCTCTTGATATGCCAATCTCTATATACCTGAAGCTAACTAACCCCGTGGAATGCATTGATAGCCATAAAGAGTTTGTTGTGAGCATTAAAGATTTATTCAAATACTAAAGGAAACTCAAACAAGACAGGAGATGAATTCAGAAGAAACTTAGATCAGGACAATACCTGAAATTGGATTGGATCGTTAAATGGGCTCAACTTTTAGGTGGAACTAATAATGTCAACCATGTGTTTGATTGGGAGCCCCGTGTGTTTTCGCCCCGGATTCTTTCCTGTATCCATGCATTAGTTTCTTAAACTTCCAACTTTATACACCTAAAAGTTGCGAGATTATTTACAGTCACGCTGTTTCCAATCTTCTTAACGTTAAGGGGTTTTTTTTTTTTTAATAGTTTGTGGTCAACTCTTTTCAAAGAGATTATTTCACGCTCATTCTTTTGAGTACTTTGCATGATAAGTTTTTTTTTTTTTTTTACATTGATGCCAAATTGTCTGACATGAATATGGCGGGTTTAATAGATGTAACTATGGGGCTAATAATAATAGAGAGTTCGAGCTCTTTATCATTTCATCTTCTTGAGACTTGAGTAAAAATATTGAAATTTGTTATTAATACAATATTTTCTAACTACAAATGTATTTTAAAGAATAATCTCACAATAAAACACTCGAGCTCCAAAAAATTAAAACTCTTCATATCCAGTCTCTGGCCTAAATGTAGATTGATGTAAAGATGATACTAAAAGTCAACAATGTCCGCCCCCTTTGTGGAAGACAAGGACATGGAAATTAAGAAGGAGGCAAAGCTGAGATGTGCATGATGAAGCCATTAATTTGGAGGCACTTGAAGGATCCAATAGAAGTTGTTGGATTGAAGTTTGTAGACTAGCCGCCGTCTCATTAACTTAGCACCGATGGTTCATGCCTATGAACACGTGCTTCCCTACGTTTAGACTTGTTAGGCTCATGCATATGAACTTGACAACGACAAGACTCGCGAAAATTAATCAATAGCTTAATTTAAGATTGATTTATACATCAAACTCATTTATGTAATTCTTCATTCATCCCCTTTCCAAACTAATTTATCAGTGTTTTATCAATTTTGGGAAGGGAGGGAGAGAGAGAAAGTATATGGGGCTTATTCAATGGGTTCCACCCATTTTTTTCTTAAATTGACAAAAAATTAATAAAAAAGAAATTGAGAGAATTCATATTGACAACAATAAGACTTGCAAAAATCAATAGCTTAATTTAAAATTGATTTTATACATGAAACTAATCACGTGTTTCGTCATTCATCCCTTTCCCAAGGATGACAGGCAACAATTCTCTCAATTTTTTTTTATTAATTTTTTTTTGGGGGTGGGGGAAGGAAGAGAGAGAGAATATGTGGCTCATTCAATAGGTACCACCCATTCTTTTTCTTCTTCTCTTTGAAATTTATAAAAAAAAATATTGAAAGAATTCATATTGACAGCGATAAGACTTATTAAAATATTATAGATGTTTATTTTAAGCAACAATTTTTACAATTACAAATTAAAAAAACACAAGATTTAAAGAATAAAAGGTCAAATTAAAAACAAAATAACAATTGAATTATGTGCATTAAAACCTTCTAGTACTTATATTTAAAGAAAAGGTCACTTAAATTAAAACACTTAAACAATCGGAATTATCATCCTCCTTTTAACAACTCACATAATTTGAAAGTTTCCATCAAAATGAGAAAAGGTTAAGCTTAAAACACTACAAAATGATAACAAAATATAATTTGTACATTATATCATTATTATACAAATTCCTATATATATATATATATATATATATATATACATACATATATATATGAGAAATCAACAAGAGAGTAACTTTGTTTATGTTTTTACGTACTGGAGGTGTGGCTTTTTAACATGCTTATATATTAACAGTAAATAGAATTAGTTTGATACATTCATTTTTAATAATTTGAGTTTACTTTAAAAAAAATCATATTAAAGTTTGACCATGCATTCGAAACATATTGACTGTTAAATAAAACAGAATTATTTGGGAGTCTGGGTTGACTTCGTGATTGAACCGTTGATATGATGGAGAGAGACAGAAAGAGAGTTTGCAAGGAGGACAAATTCGAAACTTCACCAACCAATGGCTGAAGGATATTTGAGAGATTACCCAAGATTAGGATATTAAATACAATTTTCAGGCATAAATACTCTTGACCAGTTCTACGCATGTACTCCAACGAATCCATACAGTGAATATGCAGCTTTTGTCCCCTTGCAAGTACCTTGAGAAAGATTTTCATTCTATGAGATGCCAATACAATATTAATGCAGTGGTAACAGCTAGCGCAGGTATACCTTTATCACCTTCCTATATATTTTCTATAGACTGATTTTATGTCAGATTATTTTCGCTACCTTACTATAGTTTTGATTCTTGAGCTTGTATTTAAGGATTAAATTTAGGTGTAATTTTTTATATCTTTATTATTAAATTTATTTAATTAAAGAATCATGTAGTTTTCATATTTTAATTAAAAAAATCATACATTTATCATATTTAGATTGAAAATTTTAATAATAAAATCACATATAAGTTTTTTTTTAATTGCAATCATCCCAGTTCAAATCTTCTTAACATCTAAAGTTTCTTTTGGTGGTCAATTATCTTCATAGAGATTTTTTGATACTTGCTCTTTTGAGTGCTCTACTCGATGAGTCTTGATCCTATGTTGATGCCAGAGTGTCAGACACATATAATAAGTTTGACGGATGTAACTGTAGAGCTAACCATAATATGGAGAATTTGAGCTCTCAATCATTTTATCGTCTCAAGACCTGAGCAAAAATATCAAATTTGTTATCAATAACATTTTATAACTATACATGTATTTTAAGGAACAATCTCAAAATAAAGAGCTCGAGCAATGAAAAATTAAAACTCTTCATGTACAATTTCTAGCCTAAATGCAGATTGATGTAAAGATGATACTACGAGTCAAAAATGTGCGGGCCATTTATGGAAGACAAGGACATGGAAATTGAGAGAGAGGCAACGGTAAGATATGTATGACGAAGCCAATAATCTGGCAGCACTTGAAGGAGCCAACAGAAGCTGTTGAATCGAAGTTTGTAGCCGCCTTCTCATTAAGTTGCACCTAAATTACTATTTCATGCATGTACTTATGCTTCACTACGTTTAGACTTTAGACTTGCTAGGCTTATGCTTTTTTTTTTTTTAATTTTATTGTTTGGTCAATGCTAAGCTTTATAATTTGTACAAATAAAATTTATGTATAATATAAGCATGACCTATATATAAAATATATTTTAATTATTAAATATATAAATTATGTAACACTTTCAATAAATATAAAAATTATGTTTATGCTGTAAGTGGTGTGCGCGCGCGTCTCTCTCTCTCTCTCTCTCTCATGTTACTCAAAATTTCAGTAATTGCTTTCATTGGCTTCATCTTCTTCTATTCTGACCCGCTGTTGCCGTTATAGAAGAGCACGCAACTACGACATGGCTTATTTAATTTTCTAGATAATTAATTGTATTTATGAATCCTGTACTTGCATGCACCTAACTTATCCTTTTCCTCGCAACTAACATATTAGCTCCTGCATAAAATTATTGTTTGATTTAGAGGAAATTTTGCAAAAAAATCGAAGTTTTTCTGCTGTTTCATGTTTAGTTGCATGGGTGAAGGCAGAATTAAAAGGGATTGCACGTCCAAATGTTGCACTTGAACCTAATACAAGAAATTATGCTCAGTATAGGTAATAGGTTTAATCTATATGACATATTATACACATATTTGCTAATATTAATTTTTCTCTTAAAATGTTGCAAGGCATTAATTTTACCAGTTCTGGTTCTGTTAATGACTAGGAGGCTAGTGATATGTCCCATCCATCTCCGTTATAAAAATTTTAGTTTCAAACGTCTTAGAAGGTTTTCAAATATAAAATAATATAAAAATAAAGTCATACATGCAACATAAATGCGTATAATGCATGTTTTGACTCATCCAATACAAACGTCATGTCGAATCATTAATTTGATGACGAAATACAAACCGCTTGCAATATTAACAAATCGACTACGTTATAATCTAATTCAAATTTAGAAAGACCAGATTTTGATTAACACTTTTTTTTTTTTATATGACTACGTGAACCAATTTCTCCTACGTGACAATAATACAGTCTTGTTATTTTATTTTAAAAAAACAAATAGAAAAATTAACATAACAAAATAATTCCTTTTGATGATGACTACCCCTTCATAATTTCCATTTTCTTTTTCTCATATAAAACCACAAATTGGGTATAAGGTGTTTCTTTATGCCTCCACTCCATAAAATTAAAGCAGTAAAACTTGTGACAACTTTATATATAATGGATTATATTTAAAAGTTCATGAATAAAGTGTTTAATAATTTTCCACTTGTGGAAATGGTTTACGATAAATCAAGTTCATGCAATTATTTGTAGGAATTATAGTGGGCTACAATCAATTATTTTTGTTTTAAATAAAAACGGACTGATTTATGATCCATAAAAGATGTATTTGAACCCACTTATTATTAGTGATTATATTGTTTTGGGTTGGATATCTAATTGATTAGTATGGATAAAAGTGTGGGCCCATAACTCATAGGCCCATAATGGGTGGGTACTAGAGTTCTATATAAACTTGGCTAGGTCCCTTCTGTGTTCACGTTGAATTCTAACTCCACAACTTACCCCATTATAAGTTGTGATAGGGAGTGTGAATCACAGAGGAAGTCCTAGTCTCTTCAAACCTTCAGGCATTCAGAATCAACAGGGTATTCTAAATCTGTCGCTATGTCTTCTACAGGTAATCAATCTAGTATTCTAATTTCATATAATTATTTTGAATTTATTCTTACATTTGGTATCAGAGCCTTAATTATATGATTTAGAATCTGATTGGTTGAAGACTTGAATATATGCTTAATAATTTCATCCTTTTCTAATTTTCATTCATGTAAGTTTTTAGAAATTCTAATTAGATGATTTTCAAAATTGAAACTTGAAACCTTAGGGTTTTTGTAGAATTTGAAATTTTGAATCAATTGGTGCCTGAAATTCAAATTATCATGAACCATAGATGGGAAATTTTGAATTTGAAATTTAGGCTAGGGTTTATTGAAATTGAATTTCAATTAGGTCAAATTGATGAATATCGTTTTTATAATTGCACTCTCTTTAATCATATAAGTAAAAACCCTCTGCCAATTGCATCAAAAATCCTTTTATTCCATGAGAATTTTAATTCGAAATCCATAGTTAGGGTTCATAGAATTGAAATTTTCAATCCCATAAATTACTGCAAATTGATGGATGATTTTCGAATGCAATGTTCCTTATGATGATATAAAAGAAACCCACAAATCAATTGCAAGGAAAATGCTTCTGAACATGCTCCCCATGCCGTCGATATTGAGAAGAAATTCATGCGTTTGAAATCTTCCAAATCTATGATAATAATTGGGGATTTTAGTTCCAATAGATTTAGGATGAGATTATAAACAATAAGCACAAGAAAATCGCAAGAAAACGCATCAGTAATTGCCCAGATTTGAGCTTCATATATCTCGACACAAAGGGCCCTTCTTGCTTCGAAAAAACCATAAAAAACTTAATAAAATTTGGGGATTTTAGGGTAGATGAGTTTAGAATGTAATTAGGAACAAAAAACACAAGAAAATCGCATGAAAAGAGTCTTAAAAACGCGAAACCCGGCTTAAAAACCCATGGGTCTGCGTGACCCGTTTCAGCGCTTGGGCCGACCCGCTTGAGGTTGAAGATGAAGCTGAAACACAAGCCCACTCGCGCCTTCTAGAGAGTGAGGGAGAGTGTGGCTTCTGTAGATTGAATTTTTTAGTGCCGTTTTTTGCGTTGCAATCCTTATTTTAAATGTGATTTTTTGGAATATTTTTTATAATTTTTTGACTGCTATAAATATTTTTTATATAAATATTAATATATAAAATATTTTTTAATACTTATTTGGATAATTTTCTGAAAGGTGATACATTAGAAAATTAATTTATTATATTTTGAACCTTATGATAATGTTCACTCTCCACAAATTATAATATATATTTGTCTACTCTCAAGCCTAATATATATACCTTTATATGTTTGTTTTAAGAAACAAAAGATTCTATTTTAATTTTATTTGCATGAAGCCTCTTTGGGAATGTCATAGCATTTGGATAGTAAGGGTGTAATATTTCATCTCTTTAAATGCTGTACCATAATTCTGGGCAAGTAATTCCTGTGCAAGGAGTTTTATAAATTATTATGGATAATTATCACCAAAGTGGAATTATTCATATTAATAAGTAAAATTTCCTTTGTAATTAGAGGAAGGCTTCTAATTATCTCATATTATAGCCTGCCCAAAGGGGGTTATTATATGTTATAATTAGGAGTTGATTTGGGATGAAGTTATTGGGGAATATATTGGTTTAAAATATTTATCTGCCCAAAGGGGATAGATATTTGAACCCAATGTATTCTCACTGATTAACTCATCTGAGGTTCTGATCTAGGTGGTGACCTTGATTTGTACATTCTGCCCAAAGGGGAATGTGCTATTATGTTGGCCTCATTGAGATAGCTTATTTTAATTAAAGTTATGTATAAAATTGCCCTTCTTAATTATCCCAATGCATTCCAATTTTGCAGTTATCTTTTCTATGAATAATTGTTCTGCTTCAATTGAGATCTTAACTGGATCAAATTATAACAAGTGGAAGCAAGACCTAGAATTCTCCTTAGGAATTGCTGACCTTGATCTGGCACTACGCGAGAGTAAGCCTGAAGTAAATGAGAAGAGTACAACTGAACAGAAAGAGTTCTTAGCCAAATGGGAGAGATCCAATAGACTCAGTCTAATTGCCATTAAGAGGACCATATCTGAGCACCTACTTAGTGGCTTACCAGAAACCACGAGTGCTAAAGAATTTCTTACTGTCTTAGGAGAAAGATATCAAGTATCTAATAACGCTGAGTCTGGATATCTTATGAAAAAGTTGACTGATATGAGATATGACAACAATGAGGGAGTAAGGGAGTTCATTTTAAAGATGGTTCACATCCAAACCAAGCTGAAAGCCCATAACATTGACTTAAATGAGAATTTCATTGTCTCACATGCCTTGAACTGTCTACCTGCCGAATTTACACAAATCAAAACCGCCTATAATACTTTTGGTGAGAAGTGGACCATTAATGACCTTATTACCAAGTGTGTGGCTGAAGAAGAAAAATTAAAGAAAGAAAAGAGTGACCTATCCTGTGAGTTAGCCCTTTTTACTTCCCATGGTAAACCCTATTCTGGTAGTAGTAATTGGAAACATAAGAGAAATCAATCCAATATTCCCCATAAGGATCAAAGTTTGAGGAAACCAGGCAGTGGTCAACATCATGATGTAAGAGGTCCTAAACCAACTCTCATTAAGAAAAACATATGGTGTTTCTGGTGTAAGGGAAAGGGGCATAAAAGGAATGATTGTACAAAATTTAAGGCTTGGCTAGAGAATAAGCAGAAATTTGGAGGAATTCAAGAGCCTGAAGAGACCAAATATGAGAGAAAGCAAGATGAGGGTAGCAGAGAATCTTAAAGTAGTGTTGGAGTCAGTGGGAGATGTCATTTTAGTTTTGGCAACTGGATATGAAACTATTTTGAAAGACTTTTTTTTATGAATCTTCTTTTAGGAGGAATTTGATTTCTATTTTGTTTAGATAAATTTAGTTTTTATTTTAATTTAATGTTAAAACTTCCAAATTATTGGTTATGGATATTTAGTAGATGATTTATATAAATTATCCTTGATTTTTTGACAATATTTCATCATCTTTAAATATTTGGGTCTCAAAATTAAAGAAAAATTTCTTTTATCATTGCACAAGCATTTAAGATATATCTTTGAGGAAATATTTAAAAGGTTAATTAAAATTGATATTTTACCTTTCTTAGAGTTTGACAATTTAGAGACCTATGTAGATTGTATTAGAAGGAAGTTCATTAAGAGTAAGAAGAAAGGTACGACTAGAAGTTCAAGTCTTTTAAAAATCATTTACACAAATATTAGTGGATCTTTTTCTCATATTATTTGTGGTAATAGGTTCTTTATCACTTTCATTGATGATTTCTATTGATTTGACTATCTTTATTTGATTAAAGAAAAATATGATACTCTTGAAAAAATTTTAAATTTTGAAAATTAAGGTAGAAAAATAATTAGAAAATAGACTCTAATTGCCCCCTCTGCTATGCGAGTGGAGTTTATTAGTTGTTACGTTGCTGCTATTCATGTCATTTGGTTAAGAAGTTTAATGACAGGGCTTTATATTGTAAAATCTGTTGTTCAACCACTAAGAATTTATTGTGACAATAGTACTATAGTATTTTATGAAAAATAATAAAACTACTAGTGGCTCTAAGCATCTAGAATTGAAGTATTTGACTATCAGAGATTTAGTGAAGAACAACGAGATAATTGTTGAATACATAGACATAATTCTATGTTAGCT
The DNA here is from genome assembly GCA_026724425.1 of Erythrophleum ivorense. Taxonomy (NCBI): domain Eukaryota; kingdom Viridiplantae; phylum Streptophyta; class Magnoliopsida; order Fabales; family Fabaceae; genus Erythrophleum; species Erythrophleum ivorense. The sequence continues at coordinate 1,014,336 of JAIUCV010000264.1, read as the reverse complement.
GATCCTTTGACCAAAGGACTTAGGCCCATTGTGTTTAAAAGACACGTTGAGAACATGGGCATTGTAAGTTCTTTTGATATGTTTGGTTAGTGGGAGTTTGAGTTCTATATTGTTTTCTTATTATGTTAAACATCCTTTTTAGATACTTTTGACATTTATATAATTTGTATTGTGATTAATTGATAATGCATTGAATTTTGGTATTTTGTATTTTTTGTATATATGCATCAATTACAAAATTTTGAACTCGGTATCATTAGGACCATTATGCCCGTGGTTGATGCCATATTGGAGTTGAGGCATGATGGTTTCTTGATAAACCATACAATTTCTCTGGCTTTAAAGCACTTGAGAGAAATTGTGAGGACTGACAAAGAAAATAGTAATTAGGCCGTTGGATCACATTGGCATACTATTTTCTTGCTGCACTCCACACTAATGACTAGTCGACGGAGTCAGTAACATTTGTAACCATGGAAGGTTTAATATCAGTAATAGATATGATAACTGTCATGATTCAGTGTTACTTGGCTTTAGTTGGATGGAGTCGTATTAGATATCGCATCTTGGATCATTTGTTTTTAAAATGTGGCCACATTACAAAATTAGTCATTAGCCCGAGAGTCGTTTTCGAAATAAAAGTTTTTAAAAATGAAGAATTGATTTTGCCCAAGTGGGAGAATGTAGGAATTATAGTGGGCTACAATCAATTATTTTTGTTTTAAATAAAAACGGGTTGATTTATGATCCATAAAAGATGTATTTGAACCCACTTATTATTAGTGATCATATTGTTTTGGGTTGGATATCTAATTGATTAGTATGGATAAAAGTGTGGGCCCATAACTCATAGGCCCATAATGGGTGGGTACTAGAGTTCTATATAAACTTGGCTAGGTCCCTTCTGTGTTCACGTTGAATTCTAACTCCACAACTTACCCCATTATAAGTTGTGATAGGGAGTGTGAATCACAGAGGAAGTCCTAGTCTCTTCAAACCTTCAGGCATTCAGAATCAACAGGGTATTCTAAATCTGTCGCTATGTCTTCTACAGGTAATCAATCTAGTATTCTAATTTCATATAATTATTTTGAATTTATTCTTACATTATTTCCTTATCTTAATCTAAAAAAAAATCCTTATTGATGTGCGTGGGTCAATATATGTATGTTGTCATGTATTTATTAATTAAGTGGACTTCTGGAGTTGGCTTCTTCTCTATCGTGGTCATTTTAACATGTCCTGCCCATTGACTTGAGTTGCAATAACTTAAACTTATTTTGGGTATCACTATATATGTCTATATATGTATCCATATAAATAATGGTGCAACAATAGAGAAGAATGGTGTGATTTTAGACAACAGATATGTAATTCCTTACAATTCGAAATTGCTCACAAGGTACAAAGCTCATATTAACATGGAACATTGCAACCAAGCAAGATCCATAAAGTATCTGTTCAGATATACCAGTAAAGGTCATGATAGAGTAACTGGCTTTCTATAATGATTTAGCCAATATAGAATTTGGGCAATATAATGATGAGATAAAAATGTACTACGATTGTAAATACTTATCTCTATGTAAGTCTGTTTGGCGAATTTTTGGATTTGATATCAATTTCAGAGAACCCTCAATTGATAGACTTTCCTTTCATTTGCCTCAACAATAGATGATTATATTTCATGATGATGAGCTTATTGATTTTGTGGTTGAGCATAATTCATATATAAGACTAAAATGTTCAATGCTTGGTTTGAAGCTAATAAGAAATTTCCAAAGGTAAAAGAATTAACATATGTTAAATTTTCTACATATTTTGTTTATAAGAGGGACCTTTGTCAGTGGTCTCTTAACAAGTGTGGATCGTCAATTGGGAGATTGTGTTATATTCTTTCTAGCAGTCGAGAAGTTTAATTATCTACATACTCTCTTGAACATAGTGAAGGGCCAACATCTTTTGAAGAAATTAGAACAATAAATGGAATTTCATATTCTTCATTTAAAGATGCATGTTATGCATGTGGTTTAGTGGACGATGAAAGGGAATATATAGATGGAATTATAGAAGCAAGTTATTGGGGTTCACCTAGGTATTTAAGGCATTTGTTTGCTATGTTGTTCTCAAATACTCTTTCCATGCCTGAATTAGTTTGGGAAAGAACATGGGCATTATTGACCAATGACATTCATTATAAGCAAAGATTAATTGTTAGGCATGATTGAAGTTTATTTATTTTTCTTACACATAAATCCTATCATTTAAATTTTGAATATTTTGTTCTGCAAATTTCATTTGATGTAAATCACTTTCTCACTTTATTCTTGTGTAAGAATATTGTAGGTTTACAACTTTTAGAGGAAGAAATAAAAAATTTCAGTCTTATTGAAATAGAAAACTTGTTCAATAATAATGGTAGAAGTTCGTATGATTTTGAATCCATGCCTTATCCAAAGAATGTTCATAGACAAGCGCGTGTTAATAAATTGATGCATTATGAGCTTCAATATGACAGAGACATTTTAGTTAGAGAGTTTCAAAAGTACTTACAGTCACTTAATGATCAGCAAATGAGTATTTATAGTGAGATAATTAGTGTTGCTAATTCATAAAATGGTGGTGTTTTCTTTGTTTATTGTTATAAAGGAACTGGTAAAACAATTTTATGGAAGACTCTATCAATATCTTTATGATTAGAAAGTAAGATAGTTCTAAATGTTACCTTGAGTGGTATAGCTTCCTTTTTGCTTCTTGGTGGTAGAATTGCGCGTTCGAGGTTTTGTATTCCTTTACAAATAATTGAAGATTCTGTTTTGCAAAATAAGACAAGGTAATGCTTTAGTTGAACTTTTGGTTTATATAAAACCTATCATATGGGATAAGGCACCGATGACAAACAAGCTCTGTTTTGAGGCTCTTGATCGAAACTTAAGAGATATAATGAGATTGAGAAATTCAAAATGCGCTTATGAACCTTTTGGAGGAAAAGTGCTTTTGGGGGTGACTTCCTACAAATTTTACCAATAATACCAAAGGGAACAAGGTAGGACATAGTTTTCTACACAATCAATTCATCATATATAGGGAATCATAGTAAATTATTGAAATTGACACAAAGTATGAGGCTTCAAATGTCTTCTTCAACTAGCATTAACCAAGAAGTTAAAGAATTTTTTGATTGAATAATTGTGTTAGGAGAAGGAATAACAGATAAAAGGAATGATGGTGAAGCTAATGTTATTATTCTAGATAATCTTCTTATCAATTTCTCAAATGATCTTGTGAAGGTAACTATTGATAGCACTTATCCAAATATATTAGAAAATATTGATGACCTTAATTATTTTCAAGAAAAAGCTATCTTTGCTCTTAAATTGGCAAAGGTAGATATTGTTATGAATACATACTATCCATAATTCCTGATGAAGAAAAGATATACTTGAGTTTAGATAGTGTTTGCAAGGCAAATGTTAATAATAACTCCATGGATGAATTGTACACTATTGAGCTCTTAAACTCAATTAGGTTATTTGGAATGTCGAATCATTTATTAAAGTTGAAGATTGGTACTCATATCATGTTATTTAGAAATATTAACAAAGCAATGAATTTATGTAATAGTACAAGATTAATTATCAGTCAATTGGGAAAGCATGTTTTAGAAGCAAAAGTTATTTCTAGAACTAATAAAGGTGAAAAGGTTATAATTCCAAGAATGGTTATAACACCATCTAATTCCGTATTACCTTTTAATTTACAATGAAGACAATTTCCATTAATATTATATTTCGCAATGACCATAAATAAGAGTTAAGGTTAATCTCTTTCAAAGGTTGGTTTGTATTTGCAAAAATTTATATTCACTCATGGTCAATTATATGTTGTTGCTTCAAGAGTTCGTAGTAAAAATGGGCTTAAATTTCTTATTCTTGATAAAGACCATAATCCAACAATATTACTTCCAATGTTGTTTGCAAAGAGTATTCAACCATTTGTGTTAGGTAATTTTATGTATATTTCACAACTACTCCTTATTTAAATGTATTCATATTGTATGATTTTATTAAATATCTATATTATAGTGTACATATATATATATATATATATATTATATGTTAAGGAAATTGTGTATAGCATACAACATAGTGAGATAATAATTATAACATCTTATGTATCATATGTTTTAGTTGTGTTACTGGTTTCTTTATATTAGATTGTGGAATATTTGTATATTGCTAAAAATTCAAATATCTTTCCTTTGTGAAAAGATGATGGATATCACACCTTTTGACTTGACTATTCACTCAAAAATTTATTCTTCTTCATCCTACAAAGAGATTACTATGCTATGATGCCTCTTTTATGTGTTTATCAACTATCAAATATCAAAGTATATTATAATTTTATCTCTTGTGCAATATAAATTCTTTTTATAAAATTAAATAGTTTGATTAAATATTTTCAAAGAATGCAATGATAGTCATGAAGACCAAAGATTTTTTAGTACAAATTGTAGCAAAGCAGATAAATTTCCCAATACATGTGGTAAAATATAGTATAGACTTTGTTAATGTACTTTATTTGGTTACAATTCAATAACTACTTCTTCTTTTTTCAATAATCAAGGATATTACATCATCTTTCTTATAACAAATCACCATTGTAAGAAAATGTAAAAGCCTAATCTCATGACTTGTATTACATCTAGTAAGATATATGATATTGCATTAGATTTAATATTTTTAATTGTTGAATATTTTAAGATATTTTATGCCATGTCATTAATTATTTTTAAATTAATAATTAATACTATTAACTATTATTTACTCAAGAATAAAAAAGTACTCAAATAATTTTTAAAGTATTTAATCTAAAAAATTTATTAAGTTAATCATTTTATTACATTCACCCATGCATTGCAAGGGCCCAATTCTAGTTATTTCCTTATCTTAATCTAAAAAAATCCTTATCCATATGCGTGGGTCAATATATGTATGCTGTCATGTATTTATTAATTAAGTGGACTTTTAGAGTTGGCCTTTTCTTTGTCGTAGTCATTTGACATGTTCTGCAGTTGACTTGAGTTGCAATAACTTAAAAGGAAGAATTATAAATAAAGAACCAAAAAAAAAATCATTCTAAAAAATTTATTATTATTAAGTATTATTTTAGTTAAAATCAGTAGTAATTTATTTTAAAACAATAATAACAGATCTTATAAAATAATTTTTTTAAAAAAAATTGAGTCTTTATTTATAATTCTCTCTAACTTAAACTTATTTTAGGTATCACTATATATGTCTATATGTATCCATATAAATGAAATAGTAACAATTTATTATTGGCCAAAAAAAAAAAAAGAAATAGAAACAATTTGTTTGAATTTTCAAAGTGATTTTTATTCTTATTAATGTTTGCTTTTGCTTATCCATGCACACTCAAGCGAGTGAGTGACAGCATGAAATGAAGTATTCACAGTTTTTAATAATTCGAGTTTACTTTTAAAAAAAGTCATATTCAACGTTGACCATGTGCTCGAAACATATTGACTATTGATAAAAACAAAATTAGTTGGGAGTTTAGGTTGACCTTGTAAATGAAGCATTGATATAACGGAGAGAGACAGAAAGGGACTTTGCATGCAGGACAAATTCGAAACTTCACCAACCAATGGCTGAAGGATATTTGAGAGATTGTTCAAGATTATAGTCATTTTCATACTAATATATATATATGTATATATCTATCATCACGTACTCTAATGACTTCATACAGTAAATATGCAGCTTTTGTCCCCTTATGGCAAATACCCTGAGAAAGATTTTCGTTCTATAAAATGCCAACGAACAATATCAATGCAGCGGTAACAGCAAGCGCAAGTATACCTTATCAGATTCCCATGTATTTTCTGTGCATAAATATCAATCAAACTGGGGCATTTAACTAATTTACACAATTTAATCACTGCGTATCTATAGATTGATTTTATGTGAGATGAATTAGAGTCTTCCCCTATCTACCACACCTTATCCTCCTTAAATGTAGATAACCACGTTCGGTAAGCTACTAACCGTGAACTATAAATAATGACTTTTTTTTTCCCTTAATGGTAGAATTGTACAACTTTTGCAAGCTCTGTAGTCTCAACAAAAGCCTAAACTAGATAACCATTCCATAATATATACATATACATACATACATACAGACATATATATATATATATATATATATATATATATATATATGACCAATATGAAGAAGCACGTTGACGTTGGCCAGGCTGAACATTGAGGTGTTTCAGTTTTACTGACTCGGGGAAACAGAAAACTGTGCCTTTCACATGCGCAAGGTGTGACTAGAAACTCGCTTTGTTTCATCTTGCAATAAAGTTTGACACGTAAGTTGCAGAAGAGATCAGTTTGTTGGGGGTTGAGCTATATTGACATCCCAAACTCATCCTCATAATTCATACCCTTCTCACTCCCTTCCCTCCTTATATATAAACCACTTGAGCCTTTCAAATCCCTGCATCTTCTCAAACATTATATTCTCTCTCTGCCTCTCCAATGGAGTTCCTCACTTTACTGTGTGCTGTTCCAATATTGTACTTGTGCTTCATGATGTGGAAATTATTTGTTGAGAGAAAAGACCACGAGTGCTTCATATTAGATTACCAGTGCTATAAGCCACCAGATGATAGAAAGCTTGGCACTGAATTTTGTGGTAAGATCATCAAAAGGAATCCTTACTTGGGCCTCCACGAGTACAAGTTCGTCCTCAAAGCTATTGTGAGCTCCGGAATTGGGGAGCAAACTTACGCCCCAAGAAACGTCTTCTTGGGCCGCGAGGCCCAGCCCACTTTGATGGATGCCAAGTCAGAGATGGACGAGTTCTTCCACGACGCCATCGCCAAGCTCTTGTCCAGGTCACGAGTTTCTCCCTCAGACATCGATGTTCTGGTCGTCAATGTCTCTATGTTTGCTGCTGTTCCATCCTTGTCTTCTCATATCATTAATTATTACAAAATGAGGGAGGACATTAAGGTTTACAATCTCACTGGTATGGGTTGTAGCGCTAGCCTTATTTCTTTGGACATAATCAAGAGTATTTTCAAGTCCCAGAAGAACAAGTACGCTCTTTTGGTGACTTCGGAGTCTCTGAGTCCAAATTGGTATTCTGGTAACGACAAATCGATGATTCTCGCTAACTGTTTGTTCCGGTCTGGTGGATGTGCTATTCTTTTGACAAACAAAAGAAGTTTAAAGCACAAAGCCATGTTGAAACTGAAGTGCCTAGTGAGAACTCATCATGGGGCTAGAGATGAGGCATTTGGGTGTTGCATTCAAAAGGAAGATAAGGAAGGAAGGCTTGGGTTTCACCTTGGGAAATCTCTCCCAAAAGCAGCTACAAGGGCTTTTGTTGATAATTTAAGGGTAATATCACCTAAGATTTTGCCCATGGGAGAGTTAATGAGGTTCATGGTTATAACCCTTGTTGACAAGCTGAACACAAATAGTTCTACCAAGTTCTCAAGTGGGGGAATTACCAAATCGCCATTGAATTTCAAGACAGGGGTTGATCATTTTTGTTTACACACAGGAGGAAAGGCTGTGATTGAGGGGGTTGGAAAGAGCTTGGATCTGAGTGAGTATGATCTTGAGCCAGCGAGGATGACACTACACCGTTTTGGGAACACGTCAGCCAGTAGCCTCTGGTATGTGTTGGGGTACATGGAGGCGAAGAAGAGGCTGAAGAAAGGTGAGAGAATATTGATGATAAGCTTCGGTGCTGGCTTTAAATGCCATAGCTGTTTGTGGGAGGTAATGAGGGATCTTGGGGATAAGAATGTGTGGGAAGATTGCATTGATGAGTACCCACCAAAGTGCTTGGCCAACCCTTTCTTGGAGAAGTACGGTTGGGTGCACAAAGTTGAGGATCTAAACAACTTCCAGTTGCCTGATTTTCTCAGCTAAGGGTATCTCTGGTTTTACAGAGAAGCAGAAAAGAAAAAGGGGCATGCCTGATTTTTATATGGGAAATGATAAGTAATAAAATATTACTTATCATAAATCTCAAGATCATCCTGCAGTCATAGCTAGGCGCCTTTTATATCACCTAGAAGCATAATTGTTTCTGTGAATTTGGATCCTATTTTGCTGTACACTATGTTACTGTTGAATACCGTACTGTTTAAAGGGTTATGGTAATAATGAATAACGAAAAGAGATATGAAAATAACCTTTTACTCGTGTGTTTTTAGAAACAAATTTACTTAGTTTCCCATATGCTGATAGGATATGAATACTTTTTAATTCTCCATACTGGTCAGTTGTTGATTTCCACCAGATTATACCAATTGGTCTTTGTTCATCTGCAGCGAATTTAAGTCTCTACATAGCAAAATTCTGTCTTTTGCATGACTCTTATTCCTATATGGATGAAGTACCAATCCATGTAAATTTTGCAGAAAATGAAGTCTGATAGCAATGTTAGGGGCAAAACTGAATCATCACTTTTTCATATTGCGAGAAATTGCCAACAGGTCCATAACCACCATATATACGCATGGCATAATAAAAGCAATATTTCTCATTTCTCTCTCAGAAACAGAGAATTTAAGAAGATGAGAAAGTGACCATTGGCAGCAATGAAACAGAAGAGAGAGAAGAGCAAAATGTTCATGAGTGCCTTTTTTGTTCACAAACACAATAAATTATACAGGTGAGTAGACATTCAGATATGGGGAAAACAAGTGATGGACCCTACCATCTTGCGGACGGTTCAGCTGCAACTGCATTCAAATTTCTAACAGCAAAATATTTAATGTGTCATGACTTGAAACTCTGAAATTATTATGCATGTTACTGCAATTTGAGGTCATTGATGAGAGCTGAGCCTATGAAAATTGAGAGTACATAATATATAATGACAAGTGACAACTTTACATTTCTAACTTTTCTGATCCCTTGTGGGTGAGGAGTTTAGGCGAGTTGATGCTAGGTCAAACTCCCAAATAAATGCAGCGAATCAACATCATGAAGAAGGCAAAAAGCTGAAAAATAGAAACAACGGCAGTTTAGCACCCAGTGAGAAGCAAAGAAAAGGGATAGGAAAGTGACATGACAACTACTGGTTGTTGTGTCAAACAAAGGCTCCAAATAGGAGGGCAAGAAAGTCAGATTGAGTTGTGCAACCAATTCTGCGCGAAAAATTCAATTATTTAATGCTGAATTATAAAAAATTCACTTATTAGTCTACTTAATATGACAATTTAATATTTATATTTGCCAGTTTTATTTCTCAGTTAAATCACGTGACAGTGACACTAGGTACTCTTTTTTTTTGGGTCAAGAGGTACACTTCGTAATATTTCCATTGTTATAATCCCTAAACTACATGGGCCTTTGGCAATAGATACATATCCATTTTATGGACATCTAACACGTGTGGAGAAATCAAGGGCCTTCCAAGTCCAACCAGGCCCATGTTATGAAGAAAATGGATCAAAACATCTTTTGGATTGGCGGCACAAGGACAGGCGGAAGAGTTATCCATTTTTATTTTGGTTGTATTGTATTTAAATCATTATTTGTATATTTAAAATTTTTCCCTACTGTAATATTTCTATATTATTTTCATTTCTATATAGATGTAAGGGAGCAGTGCCTAAACCTACATATCAATGACACTTACGAAATGTGATCAGGTAAGAATTGATTGCCACCGGCAAGAGGTCCCTCAACAGTCTCCAAACTCAAAATTTTTAAATACCCTCTCTATATAGTTAAAAAAAATTAAAATAATAATAATAGTAATTCATGAAATAAGTGTATCAGCAAATTTCACTACCTACAATGCTAATTTTGAAGAGTTCTTATTAGCTCTTTGCATCACGTTATATACAATAAGTTTACCTAAAAATTTTTCTTCCAAACTCTCCATTCTCTTCACTGATCATTCTGCGAATCAATCACCAATTTATTATTTTCTTCCTTGAAAGCATAGGAAATTCTCACTGCCAGTTCCTATAATTGTTATTGTAATATGTTTTCTTTTGCTTATAGAATATATATATATATATATATAGATATATGATATGACCTTATTGTAAATAATTAAATGCGACTGTTAACTGTTACATGAAATGGTGTCGAAATGTGATACTATTATGTGCAGTATAAAGTGGGTGGTCTAAAAATGAAGCCCCTTAAATAAATATAGTTTATCAGGTCGTATTTCGGCTATAGTGCCATTTGAACAATCACTGTATTGATAATTATTTTTCTGTTGTCACCAATTGAGTTTGAAAATGGCAACTTCAAGTAACACTTAAATTGGAAATAACATGGTTTTAGATATAAGCATTGATAATGAAAACGAAAGTCTTTGCTTGTCACCATTTATATAAGACGTAAAAACCACCCAATATGATGCCTTCGCCATGCGAAAAATTAGACTATCCTTCCACGTTAGTGTTTTAATTGCTACGGTTATGTCTAGGAATAGAGTTGCTTTGCTTGTTGAGAAGTTCATTTTCGGTATTTATTTAGTTTTCAATATTTTGTACGAACTATTTTTATTTATATTTTATTACACAGTTTAATTTATTTTTTTATAAAATTAATTGACATAATTTAAATTTAAATTGTGGTTGAGTTAAATCTCCAATTTTAAGTGATAATTGTATATTTATCAAAATATGAATGGCAGTAATATTAAATTTTTCAATACCATAAAATCAGGGACGGAGGCACTTAATGCTTCCCCCCCCCCCCCCCACCCCAAAATTTTTCAAAAATTGTTTATATGTATAGTATATGTATATATTATAGGTATAAATATGAAATAATATTTGGGCTATTGAAATCTTTTTTGTCTAAATATATATGTCTAAGAAGCATTCTTTCTAAAGCCAAAAGCCCACATCCTAAAGCCCATAATATTAAAGAAATAATCCATTTACATAATAAATCTAGGGCACACAATTGCAAAAAGCACAATACATTTTGCTTGGGACCATCGTTTTTGGCTTCTTCTTGCTCTTGTATATTGCGATTTCCCACTTCAAATCCAGGGACCACCGTTAACGCCACACACTTTCTCGTTTCACTCATTCTCGGACCCACACAATAGCCACGCCTTTGAATATGTATCAAGCATTAGTTTAAGAGATTAAAGGTATTTTCCCACTTTCCCCACTATCTAAGTTTATTTTTACTGTTTGTTGGATACTATTTCTGCGATTTGCCCACAAGACTTGCTAGATGAAGATGATTTTACTTCAAAAATGTTGGTTATGTTTCATTTTTATTGTTATGCAATTTTGGAGTTATGCCTTATAATTATAATATTGTTTTTATATTTGTTATAATTTAGAGAAATAAATTTATTTTATACAATGTCTCTTATGATAATGTTTTTTTCTTATCTTTTTCTTAGACGAAAATCACAATTGATTCTTACTTTAAAAGAAAAAATGATGAAACTCCACTAATTGATGAGGGGCCAAATCATCCAATTAAAATTGAACACCCACATCCTGAACATCCTCCTGCAAAAATTCTAAGAGTTGAAGCTAACGAAAGTTTTAATATAAATTCATTAGAATGTGATTCGGGATTGAGAAGACAAATCTGGGAATATCATGTTGATAAGCATGAGAAAGTTCGATGTGCTTATATTATGGTTGGTCCATATCAGTTTATACTTTTAAAATATCCAAAATCTAAGAAAAAATATCCTCGTAGCTTAATGAAAATGTTTAGTGCGACATGTGAAGTTTTGTTTAATATAATTGAAGATGGAGCTACTCCTGCTCAACATGGAGATGCAGATGCAACTTATGAGGTGCTAATTTCTTTTGAATTTGTTTTCATTATGCATCTTATGAAATTTTTTTTAGAGATTTCTAATTTACTTTGCCAAGATTTACAACTTCAATTTCAAGATATTTTAAATGCAATGTATCTCGTTTCATCTACTAAGTTGCTTATTCAAAAATTGAGAGATAATAGATGGGATGAACTAGTTATAAAGGTAAAATCTTTTTTTGAAGCAATCAATATACCTATTTCAGATTTTAATGCCCTTTATGTTGCTAGAAGAGGAAGGGCTTGTTGTCAACAGGATAAATTTACTATAGAACATCACTATAAAGTTGATATTTTCAATGCAATGATAGACTCTCAACACTCAACTACAAGAATTGAATAATAAGTTCAATGATCATACAGTGGAGTTGCTTATTCTTGGCTCGGCTCTGGATCCAAGAAAAATGCAAACATCATTTAGAATTGATGGCATTTGCAAGATGATAGAAAAATTCTATCCAACTGATTTTTAAGAACATAAAATGGTATAGTTGAGGATGCAATTTGAGCATTTTGATCATGCTTTTCTATATTGAAAAAGAAATTGCTAAAGAGCTTAGTATAAATTCTCTTATAAATGATTTTTGTGACTTGAAACTGAGAAGGTTTAGATTTTCATGATGTATTTTCATAAGTTATTAAAAGATTGGTATTTTGTGTTTATATAAATTTAATTCAAATTTCTTAACTAAAAGTCCCCCCCCCCCCCCCCAAAACCTTGAGAGCTGGCTCCGTCCCTGCATAAAATTATAGTAAGTATTTTACTTGTTCAAATAGGATAAATATTACTGGTACAGGAATGGAGTGAACACAAAAAAGCAGAAGTAACAAGTAACACCTTGCACGTTTAATCAGTGTTTAGCATAATGCCTGCTATGGCCACATTAATTATTGGTCCTATTACTTTCTAATTTTTGGGGGCTATATGTCATTGTGAAACTGTCGACGCTGGATGGTTTTCCATGCCTATTCCACCTAACCAATTAACTTGCAAATATTCATAGTTCAGAAATTCTTTATCATGTTCATGATTGACCGTTGAAAATTAAGGGTTTGATAATTGCTAGCTTCTTCTACTTGAATGATCAATTAATCCAAAATAAGAATCCCCTCCACCCGGTGGGTATGATCTGTGTGCTACCAATTAGTTAAACGACCTTTTTCACCCGGTGGCTAGAATCATACTTCGCCATTAAAAGGGGTTTTGCTGCGTGAAAATTGCACGCACGTGTTTCTGGCATGATCAGATCCTTAGCGTTATTTTCTCATGTTTAATTGTGGAAAGCTCCTGATTTTCAAATTTTGAAATTTTTATATATCGTTGAAAAATTTTAAAATTCATATACATAGTAATATATAAAAATATTATTTATCCCAGTAACATGTTCAAACTCTCTTGATTGGGCTTATTCATGACCTTATCCGTGCTTGATGTGAAGCCTATATTTATTGTTTGGGTCAAGGGTCAACAAAAATAAATAAAAAAACATTAAAAAAAGAAGTCATCGCCCTAGTCAATTTATTTTTCACTGTCAAACCAAATTTTAAATGTGTTGTATGCATGATATATAGTACTAGTATAATACTGATAAGAATGACGGCAACGCGCTGTGGAGGCACGATATCTGCAGCATCTGACAAATAAATAAACTGACTTATAAATTAATGTCTTGCATTAATTTTAGGTTATGATATGGTGTTAAGTTCATAATAATAGTTCATCACAAAATCTAATAAATAAAGATTTCTCCCTGATTTCAAAGTTCACGTACGATTCCTGTGAATGTTTCACTTAGTAATTAATTATCCTTTTGCTGAGCTGTTTACCTGAATATATACATTCTTTACTAGGTTGTGACACAAAAGATTACCATTAACCACATGAAAAAAACAAAAGGTTATTCGGCAGTTCTTGTTTGGATGCTTGCACTGCATGTGACTATGATGCTCTTTTTCTCTTTTCTTTTCTTTTTTCATTTGTTTGAACGTATACCTTTATTGACCCCCCGGTATCTTTTTTATTTCGACTTTCCTTCACCTTTTTGGCTAATTGATTTCCCGGAGTAATTAATATATTGCAAGATCGAAATCTGGATTCTGCGCACTCCAATTATTGCTTCTTCGTGTACCTCTTCCATTGTTAATAATTAATGGTAACGACCTTTCCCAGATTTCTTCATTACGAAGTATTGGCTCCCTTCCTTTTAATTTGCTGAGTGAAAGAACAACGAAGTATGGCTTCTTGAACGGTACGTAATTTTTAGTCATAAGAGGCAAAAGGGTTATATGATATTTGAAATAATATATTCATGCTATTTAAACGTAGTGTTCATGAAGAAATATAACCCTGGATGTTTTTTGGCTAATTATCTTGAATGAAAATAATAGATTATTTGGAATTTAGTTAATGGATTAAATATTGAGGGATTGAAGACTTTAGTTTAAATGGATTAATGGTTCCATTCACGCGCACACATACGTACAGTGGAATATATTATTGTATAACAAATTTGTTCAGACCGATCCATTTGCATTTTACACACAATACAATACATATATAATATAATTGGACAGAATATAAAACCATATGCTCATAGGAAAACACATACGGCTGACAAGAGCATCATTTGGATTCCGAGCCACCATTTAGTTATGCTCGTTGGCCGGGCAGCTAACATTTTCATTTTATAAATACTTATAATATATCACTTTCCATTTTACAAAATTTTTAATATTTTATACACACACTCACCAAACCCTAACTGGCCTCTGATTTACTAAGAATATAATTATAACAGAATTATTACATAATTCGTCAATAGTGATTTTTGTGATATAATTATTGTATTTTGAAATTTTATTTAAAGTAAATTACACTAATCTCATATAATATTTATTTGAATTACATTTGATATTCATTTTATCTTAAACATTTTATTCGGCTCTATTTTATATTTTATGTTAATAAAATTAATTTTCTGTATAATAATTATTTTAAAAACAATGTTATTGTCATATCTTATACAAAATATTAATTTTTTAATTAAACATAAATTAGAAGAGATAGAGATTTTTTTTATAACGTATATTAAATGTCAACATATGTTCAATAAGTTCAAATATATTATATATATATATATATATATATATATATATAAAAGTATTGTCTCAGTAATAACACGATAATGATGATTGGTGAATTGTCATGAATGGTGGTGAAGGCGTGACAGTGACATGCCGAGTACTGACACAGTCAATGAGCTGCATCTGGGCATCAAAGTCTTTCAAAGATGGTTAGCATTAGGATTTATGTTGACGTGGGTTTGAAAAATGAGTGAAGTGTCAATCATTATCATCAATTATCTATTTGTCACGCCCTACAAAGCTACTACTTCAACGCATTCCCTTCCACAATTACGCACTTCCTCCCAATTTTCTCTCTCCCTCGCTTCTCATCATCTATCCTTTCACATCTGCTCCTTCACTTTTGCCACCCCTTCATATGATGTAAAATATCATTTTAATTTTTCACACTTATTTCATGTACTCTTCTCATTACTATTCATGCTCGCTACCTTTGGAATGGAATCTTCTATATATATTACAAATTTATAAAAAGTTGTTACTGTTCCGACATCTTTTTATCTCCTATATCAACTTTTTCTTTTTAAAATACTTTTGACATCATTTTTAAAATGCTATGCTCACCCTTGATTGCTCAAACAAAAGAAAAGAAAAACTGATGCCTTGAGGCCTGAAATGTATTTAAAATTTATTTTCTATTCAAAATTTCATTAATATTATAAACTAAATGTCACTTTAAACTATTCTAATTATTATATAATATGTTCTCACTTGTCTACAACTTAAGCTTTACATTTTAAAAATTTCTTTTAACTTTTGTTTTTAAAGTGATCTAAGGTACAAAATTTGATAGAATTTCATTGCAGACCTATAAATAATATCAGATGACAAATAAAAGAATTTAAATTAGCATATGAGTTGACAAAATTAATGAAAAACGAAAAAAATTGAATAGTGATAGTTTGAGAAGGTATTTTCTTATTTTGATTGTAATATATATATATATATATATATAAATGATCCCCAAATAAAATTTTTTTAAAATTTTTTTTAAAACCCTGGAAAGTGAGTTGATCTTTACACGTTCTTTGAACTGGATTTAAGAATTTCTAAAATCTAAGGTAAATGTAAAGGAAGTGCACAGAGCGCTTCTTTAGTTT
Source organism: Erythrophleum ivorense (assembly GCA_026724425.1). Lineage (NCBI taxonomy): Eukaryota > Viridiplantae > Streptophyta > Magnoliopsida > Fabales > Fabaceae > Erythrophleum > Erythrophleum ivorense. The sequence continues at coordinate 998,219 of JAIUCV010000264.1, read as the reverse complement.
TTTCATTTTGCATAAAAAATATAAACTTTAAAAGAATTGGAAGTGAAAAGAATGAGTAGAGTAAGAATAAAAAACATTTATATCAAATCTCCACATATACTTGCTCAAGATAGGTCCAAACTTTTTGATTTCACCCAAAAAAAAAACAATGTATCATTCAAAATTGTAATTAATGTGAGTGGCATTTACGGGCATTGTGGTATAATAATGTGGGATAGAGACTCTAGGCGGAAATTCAGGCAATATTCTCTGAAATGAAACAGAAGCAATACTATTAGTTTATGAGGAATTAGATATATTGTTAGTTTATGGTAGTTTGGACACCGCAGGTCTGTTCACTGGATAAAATCACATGGGTCTTTCAGAGTTTGTCGGGTCGGAGCATCCATATCCACTCTCATCGCTGGTAATTCCGCGTGTTTTGCACCCTCCCTTTCTGGAAGCAATACTGAACAAAAATGTGAAAATTAAAGAAAGAAGGGGGGGGGGGGCACATTACCCATAATTGGGGGAATTTTAAAAATAAAATAACTAAAATTATTTATTGTGGGCCCATTCGGCCGTTTACAGCATCGTGGGTCTGCTACTTGCGACGTTCGTCCGAAAACGACCACTTTCGGTCCACTCCTGTGGGCCCTCGTTCACTCCACTAACTTGATATATGGAGAAAATTACTTTCAATTTTTTTTAGTTTAATTAAATTATATTTAATATTTTTTAAAATTATACTCAATTTCTTATATTTGATATATATTGCAAAAATTTCTTATTCAATTTACTTACTGTTAATAAAGCGAATTTTTTTGCATAATATATGATAATGATTTTTTTTAAAGCATGAAAATAAAAACAACTAAATTAATTTTATGGTCTAAATTTTAGTATGAAAATTTGATTTTATTTTTTTAGATTAAATTTTTTATAAATTAATATTTAATATAGATTAGCATTAATTAATTATAAGATAATGATATATATTATCTTTTAAACAATTAATTTTGTATTTGATAATAGAGTCCTAAACAAATTAGGTTTTGTTTAAAAGTATGTAATCTGTGATAGGTCGGATTACATACTTATCCATTGGGATAAGACTCCAACCTACATCTTTTTAGTTGTCAGTAGTTTCTTATCATATAACTGATCCATATGGAGAAGATAAGAAAGCAGTTGATTATAAATACAAGCATCATATTAGAAACTGCACAAGCTCTTTCTTTTTCTCCATTCTGAAATCCTAAGGGGTAAAGTAGGTTGTATAATCTTCTCTTTTTATAGACTAACAAGTACATCAATGGACTCATCGTCAGGTACGCAATTTCTATTATTTTGTTTTGACCAATAAATATTATTGGATTCATGCTATCAACATATTTTTTATAAAATAGTGAAGATCGTTAAATAACTTTTATTTTTTGAAAGAACAAACAATGTAGTGGTGTTCATCGAGCCCGGTCCTACCCGGCCAAATCGGACCGGGTTGGGCCAGGCATAAATTTTTTTTTAAGGTTAGGGTGGGCCACAAAATTGGACCGGGCTGAGCATCGAGCTAACTTTTAGGGCTATGTTGGCCGGTCCGGCCCAAAAATAATTTTATTTTTTTAAAAAAATATTTTTTTATAAAGATTTATATCAAAACTTTAATTTTTTAAAGATAAAATATAATTTTATAAAAACTTATATAAATTTTTTAAGTATTATTTTATAATAAATTTAAGTTGATCATAAAAGATATATTAGTCTAATTAAGTCTAAAAAATAAAAAAAATATTTTTTTATAAAAATTTATATCAAAATTTTTAATTTTTTAAAGATAAAATATAATTTTATAAAGATTTATATAAATTTTTTTTTGAGATTATTTTATAATTTTTATAATAAATTAAAAAAAATGTCGGGCCGCCCTATTTAGCCCAACTCCGCTCGATATTAAATCGGGTTAGATCGAATCAGGCTAGGGGCCGAGCATTGGGCAAGACTAAAACTCTGCCCGGCCTAGCCTACGTACACCCTTAAAACATTGTATAAAAATTTAATTTTATTGACAAAAGTAAAAAGTAGAAGAAATTTTTGTAATATATATATATATATATATATATATAATGTAAATAGAACCGAATATAATTTATTCTAAAATATATTTTGATTGATAATCCAAAAAAAAAATGTACATACACTTATTTTCAAATTATAAAACTGTTGAAATTGAATTGTCTATATTATCGTACCAAACTCACAATTTTTTGCTCCCTCTACCGCTACCGTAGCTTGAAAGTGTGTTAAAAATAATTTTTACTCATTCATTTTCTCAGTTAAAAAATTTTATAGATCCCATTCTATTTCTATTCTCTTATTAGTACTTTTTACAGTATTTACGTACGATTTCCATTTTTTTTTCATTGTTGCTTGTATTTTAAGAACTTAATTTTAATAGGTTTAAGGTAAAATTAGATATAGATGAGACGGCTCAGCCTTCGTTCATTTCGAAATTTAGATTCACAAATGTTAAATGCTGGTCATTTAGAAAGAGAAATTAATGCACTTAAGATAGAACAATAATTAAAAACAAATTGGTGTAATATTTTTCAAATTTGTTTATTGACAATTTGCCACCTGTAAATTTCCCCGTGTTTCCGCCACCATCATAGTGACACGTCAACGTCGTCCTTCTTCACCGTGTTTGCCGACTCCAGAAACAAACGATTTGCTTGTCGTTTATGTAGCATGATCCACGTTCGATGAAGCCTTTTATTATGAAAAGGATAAATTACACATATTTTTATTAAATTTGATTGAAATTACATAAATTATTATTTATTTTTAAAATATATAAAATTTTATTAAAATAAAAATAAATTATATAATTTTTTTAAAAAAAATTTACTGAAATTATATAGATTTTCTTTAAACGTAAAAAATTTTTTGTATAATTTTAATAAAATTTAAAAAATATTTATGTAATTTATTTTTTATTTTAAAAAATATGTGTATATTTTAAAAATAAAAAATTATATAATTTTAACAAAATTTAAGAGAAATCTATAAAATTAACATTAACAAAAATCAACAAAAAGATTAATTCTTTAAAAAAAAAAAAAACTCAATTTCTAATTTTCAAAATCTAGAGAATTATTTACAAGTTATTCAAAGTTAAAAAAAAAAATTGCATTTTCTTCAAATATTGAACTATACTTTAATTAAAATTTATCATATAAAATTTAAAATATAACACTTTATCTTTTTTTGGGTTTAATGAAAGATATTTAAGTTTAAATTAACATTAAAAAAATTAAGTAATTGTGACGTAATACCTTAAACAATTGTAGAATTCAAAAAGATTATAAAGATATAAAATATTATATGACAACTATATAATTTTTAAATATTAATTTTTACTCGTGATAATTTAAGATGATTAAATGATGTGTTTTAAAATTTTCTGAATTAAAGAAAATTTTCCTAATATTAACGGAAGGGTCAATCTGGAATACTGTTCCGTTACGCAACAGCACCAACTCGTCTCACCAAATGCATGTTTGAAAAAACTTTTTTACTCTTTAAATCACGTTTTATATAAAAACAATTATTATTGCTTTTGCGTAATAAAAGTTGGCAAACGTAATTTTAATTCTCCGAAACGCATATCTAAACATAATGTAGATTTTCCACCGCGCGTGGTTCTGTCATTCTGTTGTCCTCATTTATTACCCGTTTTATTCTTTTATATATAAAATATATATATATATATATATATATTTGGCTCCTTTATTGGCCACCACTAGTCCACTACGGGTTTTAACTTTTTAACTCACCCTATTTCTGACTCTCATCATTTTGTTTTGTTTTATTTTTGTGTTTATTTATTTTTTGATCTCACCCCATCATCGTCACCACCACATTTCCGAAATGCTCCTCTTTTGTTGATGAGATTGGTGCGTGTAGCCTCTCTGTCCTCCATCTGATTTAGATTGTTCTTCCTCTCTTCTTTGTGTCTGTTTCCATACCTTAAATATATTGATTGGGTCTCTCTCTGATAGTACGCTGGCCTCTTCTCTTTTTTTTTTTTTTTTCCTGCCGCATGTTCGCTACAGGGTGTCCTGAGGAGACCATATATGGCTCCCTAAGAGCTGCTCTCAAATCTCAATAATGGCTTTCATGGTTGTGGACGGAGGACAGCAAAAGGAGGTTCTTCATTCCAACTCAGGTCAATTCGGTCATGCTTTCTCTTTCACTTCTCATGTTCCCCCTGCTTTTTCGCTATAGTAGAATGATTTCAGGAATGCTTGAGCCCTGCTATAACTATTTATTTATCTATATATTCATATTTTTCTGCTTTTCTTTTAAAACTGTACCCACTCTTCTATTTTTGTTTGTGTGAAGAACGCGATCGAAATATCTGGTTGAAAGGTTTTAACCCAGATTTTTCTTTGTGTGACCAGACCGCTGATTCGGGAGGCACGCAGAACAGAGGTACCAGAAATAACCTCAAATATTTTGCGATTTTTGGTATCCCACAATGATTCGATTGATCTATCCCTTTGAGTTGCTTCAAGGAGGCCATAATAATTATTTCGTATGAAAGATGCCAGTGTTGATCTGGGTCTTTGCTGGAAGGAAGAAAAGAGGTTCTGATACACTAATTAGAATTAACAAATAGAGGGATTCTTAGGTAGGTGAATCCAATGGCGACACCAGCGGTGCAGCTTCAAGCTGCGCAACCAAGCACCCCTAGGAAGAAAATGACAAAACAGTTGACAGGAAAACGGGATGATAGTCCCCTACACACTGCGGCAAGAGCAGGAAATATGGCTGTTGCGAAGGGGATACTTACGGGTACTGAAGAGGCTGAACTCAGTGTATTATTGGCTAAGCAAAATCAAGCTGGAGAAACAGCTCTTTATGTTGCTGCTGAATATGGTTATGTTGAATTAGTTAGGGAGATGATTCAATATTACGATCTTGCCAATGCTGGAATTAAAGCTAGAAATGGTTTTGATGCATTCCTCATTGCTGCCAAACAAGGGGATTTAGGTATATCTAGATTGAAGTTTTTCTGCTTGTTCTTTGTGGCCTGTGATTTACAGAGGGAAACCTTACTTCTCCTTGACCTGTTGCAGATGTACTGAAGATCCTTATGGAGACTCATCCTGAATTATCAATGACTGTAGATCCATCAAACACCACAGCTTTGCACACAGCAGCAACCCAAGGGCATACGGAGGTAGTGAATTTCCTATTGGAAGCAGGAAGTAGCATAGCAACCATTGCCAGAAGTAATGGGAAAACAGCCCTACATTCTGCTGCAAGAAATGGACATCTGGAGGTTGTAAAAGCACTTCTGGAGAAGGAGCCTACGGTTGCAACACGGACTGATAAGAAGGGTCAGACAGCCCTTCACATGGCAGTGAAGGGACAGAACATTGAGGTAGTGGAGGAGTTGATAAAAGCAGATCCCTTATCATTAAACATGGTTGATACCAAGGGAAACACAGCATTGCATATAGCTACCAGGAAAGGCAGGGATCAGGTAAATTAGACTATGCTTTTCTTAGTTCAGCTTAATTCACACAAAAACATCGTATTGATCTTTAGTCTTGACTGAATAAAACAGATGATTGCAATTAGAGGAACAAATTACAGGCTGTGAGCCCCAAAGTTCTCTTTTAAATCTAGATGTTGAGATGACAAGAATCTGATGTGCACTGTGATTTGGTTTGCCCGTGTTGGAACCAATGTGTGTGTGTGTGTGTGTGTGTTTTTTTTTTCTCCCCATTATGTGCCTGTCTTTCATTAAAATCTCTACTGCCATCAGGTTTGACATTTCTATTGCTAGTAATTGGCGACTGCCTCCAGCTTGAATAATTTCTTCCAGATCATTGATATTTTTCTATCCTTGTGTTTTGTTGATGAAAAGTGTGAGTAAGTAATATATTAATCTGTATTGGAAGGAAGTGAAAGTCCAAAATGTTTATGATATTTGACTATGTTTTTCTGGAAATAGTCATCTTAAGTAGTTTTGATGTCACATTATATACTTGTTTATGTGCTTCTGTGTGGCATTAATGAGGATGTCTAAAGAAACTGACTGTTAGGACTACCAAAGACAGTTCTGCATCAACATTTCTTTAAATACTTTAGCCTTTCGTTTGGGTAAACGAATTGATTAGCTGATTACCATGTCTGCTGGTATTGTGGTTCTGTCTGGAATATTATGGATCTTAAGAAGATGTCTTGCGAGCCCGATCTTTGAACAATGTTTAGTTTATTGGGAGAATCTTCAACAAGTTTCGGTATTAGAAGGAATTCAGGAAAAGCACCTTTCTTTAGGGGAATATGATCTTATTTAGGTGTCTAATTCTTTGGTTAGATAAATCACCAGTAACAATGATGAAATATTCATGATTTTAGTGTTGAGCTAGGTTCACTTTTGTGACAGATGGTTATATTTTGTCTAAAAGAACCTCAATCATCCTAATCTAATCTAATGGTCCAATCCAAATAATCTATACCCTTCTTCTACTCAACTCACCTGCTCTGCTAGTGCAAAGTAATGTTATGGACAAAAACAACTTTGGTTGGAAAAAAAATAACTTACATAATATCTGTTTCACAGCTGTAAGTTAGAAAAGGGGAAGAAACTTAGTTGATAAATCTTAATTTGTGTTTGTGCAGATTGTTAGGATGCTTCTCGAACGGAGGGAAACAGATAGAACAGTGGTTAACAGAAGTGGTGAGACAGCAGTTGACACTGCTGAGAAAACTGGGAACCCTGATATTAAAGCCATTCTGGAGGAACATGGTGTTCAGAGTGCTAAAAGCATAAAGCCTCAGTCCGCCACCAGCAGAGCACGTGAGTTGAAGCAAACAGTTAGTGACATAAAGCACGAGGTGCATTACCAATTGGAACACACACGCCAAACCAGAAAACGAGTCCAAGGCATAGCCAAACGTCTTAACAAAATGCATGCAGAAGGACTCAACAACGCTATCAACTCCACAACTGTGGTGGCAGTACTAATCGCCACCGTTGCCTTTGCCGCTATATTCACGGTTCCTGGCCAATACGTTGATGACCCAAATGATATACCTCCGGGACAAACCTTAGGTGAAGCAAACATAGCTCCACAAGTTCCATTTATCATTTTCTTTGTGTTTGATTCCATAGCCCTCTTCATTTCTCTGGCCGTCGTGGTGGTGCAAACGTCGGTTGTGGTTATAGAGAGCAAAGCAAAGAAGCAGATGATGGCCATTATTAACAAGCTCATGTGGTTGGCTTGTGTGCTCATCACGGTGGCCTTCTTGGCATTGGCATTTGTAGTAGTGGGGAAGCATGAGAGGTGGCTGGCAATAGGAGTGACGATCATAGGGACAACTATAATGGCTACGACCTTGGGCACCATGTCTTACTGGGTTATTAGACATCGGATTGAGGCCTCAAATTTGAGGAGCATTCGGAAATCTTCAATGGGAAGCAGGTCCAGGTCTTTTTCAGTGTCGGTCATGTCAGATTCTGAGCTACTAAATAATGAGTATAAGAAAATGTATGCGATTTAGAAGGATCCAATGCCTATTCACTCTTGCCAATTTTAAGGCCTGCTGGATTATTCATATGTCCAGAAAAAATGAAAGTTCAAAATGTATATCTCCGGACTTGGCTAATCAATGTTAATAATATGCTCATTCAATCACTGCCTGTTGCCATACCTGGTGGATTAGTCGTATCTGAAAATTGTGGCCATTCATTTCACTATAACTCACGCCGTAAAATCTAGCTGGTTGATTCCGGATTCGTGTTTATGTTCGTATTTGTTATATTATGATTAAATTATAATGGGAAACCCTACATCTGATTGTCAAATATTTCTTGGCAGCAATGAGTAATGACACCTTTGACGTATGCTTTGCATCGCAAGTCTTTTCATTCAAAATCTCATTCAAGTCATAGCTCACCTGGTCTATGAAAGAATACTTACCCTATCCATTTCTTGTGATGCATCCTTCTTATTTTCTCTCTATTTTTTATTAATCTTATAAAGAGATAAATACAATGTATAAAAATGATTTAAATGGTAAATGTAGAACCCACTTGAATACTAAAACTTATAATATCTATCTCTCTTTAAAATTGACATGGAATAACCAAAAAAAAAAAAAAAAATCCAAACTCCAAATAATTTATGCTTCTAACGCAATCTTAAGTACTCTTTTTTTCTTTTTTTTGCTTTATCAATGTTATATGAAATTGAGAGAAAAACCTTCCCACTCCTTGAAATCCACCCATATAATTGAATATGGGGCTTGTACTTCAATAAAATAATCCAAAACCATAGTATGATTGCAACTTTCCCAACCCATCTCCAGCTCTCAACTTAATGGTTGTGGTCACAAAAACAACCTAGAATAAATGCTACCATAACAATGTATTTTCAATAGGATCTCGCCCTCCTGTTTGGAGTTACTTTTTAGTGGAACTTTTGAAAACTTTTCACCAGTTTGCTTTACTTTACAATTCGCACAAATAACTCATTAAAAACTTGTTTGATACACAGAATAAAAAGAAATATATTAAAGAATAGAATGAAAAAAATAAGTTAGAAAATTAAAAATATTTCTTGTATCTTTACTTTAAAAAAATAAAAAAAAAAATTGTTGAACAATGATTATAAAGACAAAATAAATATTGCACACAAATGATGAAAAAAAATTGCCTTTCCTGGGATGTAACCAGAGGAGCCATCTTCCATATATCAATGAAAGGGCAAGAAATGGCAGGGACGTTTCAGTATAGATGTAACATCATATCCCATGCGAAGCTCAACCTATGATTCTCAGAACAAAAGATTTCACAATTCAATAGTTCAACTACCTTCTATGTCTCCCGCTAGTATAATGCAACGCAAGCTTGCACATATAATCATTTATCAGGTGATACTATCTCGCAGATGCTTTACTTTGAGCATCGTATTATGCAATGGTAATTAATAGTTGCACTGAGTATTTTTCAAATAGACAACAGATTATAATACATATATTTTGGGGAAACAATCAAGAATAAATACCAAAGACCGCAGCCACTTGATTCAAGTGTATTTTTGTATGCATTTGAGATTAGTGGGTAGCGGGCAGTCAGCAAATTTAACCTAACAGCCATGTTTTTAGGATAAATTTTCTTCACCTTAGGACGAAAGTAAAATAATAGTAGAAAAGAGAGAAAGGAATAAGACACTAGCTGATCACTGAATAAAACAAGATTGGTAAGAGAAAAATGCCAAATTGACGGAACACTAATGCTGCAATATGACTTACGTTCTAATGAATTAAATCCACAAATTAAATTTATATTAAAAGTTTCCTTCCTCATCAATGTTGAGGCAGTGAAGGTCTCTTTTCCAACATTTCATAATGAAGAACAAAATTATCCTGCGAATAGGTTGTCCATTAGAGGTAAAAAATTATAAAGGAAATATATGGCATTTAGTTTTAAAAATCTAACCTTGCGAAGTGTTTCAAATGTGTTGGGATCAAAGCAGTGATATGATCTTCTCTCATAAGTGTTTAACCAGCGGCTTCATATTGGGAACTCTTATAAACCACAAACGACGCTCGTTGTGATAAAACCAGCCTCTGTTTTAATTGAAAGCAAGAAACCTACCTGTTAGTAATTATTGCAGAGAAAAATTTAATTCATAAGTCCTATATATAAGGGATGGCTGATCTATAACTCTTATACCAAGTTCTGATCATTGATTTTATTTCTATCTAATAATGGCTAAAGGACATGAAATCTTGTAATGGAGTCTGTCTAGGAGGTAGGAAAGAATCTCAATTAATGGCAACCATGAGAGTGTCTCCACCATGTAATTGCTTTTCTATCCCCTCTTATGCTTGACTGGTGTCCCTCTCATCTCTCAGGTGAACAAATGCATCACTCATTCTCCCAGTGGAAACACAATCTCGACTAGTCAAGAGAATGCTATACGGTTCAGAAGCCAAAGGTAAAAGTACTTGATGATAGAAGAAAGCTCATAAGAATTGGATATAATTCAAAATGTGAAACTATTATATCATGTCCACAGGAACTACTCTAATTTAGGCCCACGAGAGCTACATCTCATGTTCAATAACCAAGACTTTCTCTTTTATCTAAACAAAAAAGTTATAATACAGGTGTATCAACGTTACAGCTCATAAGAACATCAGCTATAGACAAAAGATTAAGGACAATTCATTTTGGTATGATATGGTCGTCCAGATTGGCATCCACGTGATGAGCTCATGGAATTTATGTAATGATGAATGAAACAATAAGGTGACGTAGAAAGGGAGACAAGAAGGACAAGGATCAAGTAAATGTACATTTTTTGAGAAAAATAAACGAGCAAACCATTTTTGGAATTTGTATCACCATTATCCCAAAAAATTACCCAAAAAAAAAGCCCTAAAAAAACCATTTGACTTTGAATTATATGTTTTTAAAGTTTCAAATTCCACGCCTAGGCTTTTTTCCTATTTCCTTTTTTGGGCTTACATTTTTTTTCATTTTCATGCTTAGATCTCGCAAAAACATATCAAAACAAATAGTTATATGTCTAAAATGACCAAGTGGTTACAAAAATATGAGTATTTTGAAGTTTCTAAATCCTTTCAAATTTTTTAAAAAAGGAGAAATCTAGTTAGGCATAACTAGTCCTACCTTGATATATGATCGGGCCATATTCAAACAAGGCTAGAGACCTAAAAATTTAGGCTTGATTTTATACCAAACCAAACATAAACTTGGTTTAAGTCAGCTCATATTTAGCCTTATTTATTATAAGATATATACTATAAAATGACAATTTTTTAAATAAAATAACAAAGCTTAACAAATAATTATAAAGATTAAAAAATAGTGTTAAAAGTATGTGACCTAAAAAATTGTATTTTTATTGAAATTGTTGACTCCAAAAAGTGCATTGTAGTTAAGCCATAAGGAGGACTTAGGCTTGGACATACTACTATAAGAGATGTTGACAATCTAAGTGAATCATTTGAAGGTTAAGCCGGAGATGCATTTGATAAGATGACAGATGCACACGAGACTCCAAAAAGCCAAAATCCTATAATTGAAAAGAACCCACGTTAGTGATGAAAGTCTAGCTTAAAATGAAAGCCAAGACCTAATGTGCCATCTCTAGGTAGCATCGTTGTCAATTCATGTGGGACAAGCCTTGTCAACATTATTTTTGCATGGTTGATTGAAGAAATTAGATAATTAAAAGCATGATATTGCTTCAATTATGTTTAGAGTGAGATACCTCCTAAATCATCAACATCCAACTAATCTTAACAGGTAAGCCATGCGAGACATAAGACATATCAGATCTAACACCATGCAACTGACCAACTTGAATGACACTAGTGTTCCAAGCATGAAGGTGTTAAGCATTGATATGGCAAATGATCTGGATAGCTCTTTTTAAAGAAAGTGGTTAAGCCTTCAAAATAAGTTCATTTTGAATACATTATATCACATGCAGGATGGTTAGGAAAAGATTAGCAAATTCTTTAATCTATTATAAGTTCATTTTTTATTAGGAAAATGCTTGAATGTCTTATGGTTGAATGTAATCCACTTTTATGGAGAAGGGATGTCAAACCAAACTGCTCTCGTAAAAAGGCAAAGCAAGAACATATGATTATTTAATGTTTTTAGTTGAAGCTAGCAAAAAGGATATTCCACTTCAATATTTGGTAGAGAGTGGTTTGAGTAAGGAGGAAATTAGTAATTAGCTTCCAATTGAAAATCAAAATTCCCTTAAGCAACTTAACCTTCCATAAATGATCCCAGCATTGAAAACCTAAATTAGAGAACTTGAAAGGCAACATCTATAAATGAAGGAACTTATAATCTTCAGCCACACTACATTGACATGAGCTGCTAATTGACCAGATCAACTTATCAACTTAATCTATTAATGAGAAAGAGAGCTATGAGGTTTGTTGAACAATTGATGGGTGGTTAATAGTAACAAGTAGTCCATGATTCCAAGAGTTACACTCATGCAATATTAGGTCACTAACCATTGATATTTGTGGGGACTTCACCTGCATCGGTTATTAGGGGTGGTGATTAAAAGGAATCAAAAAGTCATTTCCCACTTGCCAACAAAGTTTTTGAAAAATCAATGAAGCAACTTTTGCAATATCTCACCAAATCCATGTAATAGCAGTGTGTTTATTCAAAAGTCTAAAGGCTTTATCTTTAAGGAACTTTGGTTATAGGACTTAGCTAAAAAGGGATTGAGGGTAGAAAATAGTCTTCAAGCACTTTTGAGTAGAGAGTAAAGTTGAGTTATGCAAAAACCTAGAATGTCTTAATAATGATGAATGCATAATTTATCTTAAGATAAGAGGTGTGATTTACCCTACCATCACTAAAACCCTAAAAAAAGTTAGTCAATCTTTAATCAACCCAATGACAACAGTGTTAATCATAGAAACAATAGCTTTTGTTATGTTGATGGTTTTGAAATTTTAATTGTTCAAGTCTCTCCTTTCTATCTTATTTTTTTTCCCATTGTCATCTCTTAAACAAGTGCCATAATAGATGTATACCTTTGGATGTCTTGTAAGCCTTGTAATACAATTTGATAATTTTGTAATACCAAAATTTACTCTCTCTTTTTCCCTTATAATACCAAAATTTGCTCATTCTTAAGAGTGTTATGAAAATTTTCCATGTTAAAAGAAAAAGAAAAAGAGGATTAGGTGTAATGAGGATTGTGAACTAGAAAACAATAGATTTCACACATACCAATCTCATTAGTCATTATTTCCTTACTTGTATCTACCTATAAGTTCTTTTTTTTTTTTTGTTTTATCTTGTTATTGTTAATAAAAGTCATATGTCAAAAAACTTCATCAATTTATGTAAATCACTAATAACATAATTTATTTCTTTTGTTTCAAATTTTATCATTACAAAAAAAATTACATTTTATGATGGTTTATTTTTCACATTTAGCGACAATTATAACTATTGATAATCATTTAGTGGCAATTCAAATTATCATTACAAATGTAGGCATTGCAAGCAATTAGTAATGGTACCACCATTAACATTAGTGGTATAACAATTATTGTTTTCGCGATGGTTAATAGGAGAACTATAGTTGAAATAAAGGCAACTTTTGTTGTAATTGTCGCTATATTTGCATTTACTTGTTGGCTATATTTATCATTTGGCAACATTTGTTATTGTCACAAATGTGACATTTATTTATTTTTCAAATAAAGAAACCAATTTGTTTATTATTAATTTTTCTTCCATAAAATTCTTAATTATATTCATTTGGCTATTATTTTATACTATATGTAATTCTGGCTAAATGAATCGAAATTAAATCAAATATTAACTATCTTAAATAGAAACAAATATCTCATGCAAAAATATTCTCCATGCATATGACATATTCTTAAATAAGATAATTCTAATAAAGGTTAATGCCTATCAATTCATGATGTTTTTCAGTAACTTAAATCTAAATCAACCTATCTATTGAAAAAATGCATGACTAAAATAAGATGAATGTCATGCATCACTTGGAATTTCCAAAAAATATAAAATGATGTCAAATATGAAATCAAATATATGATAAACATGCAATAATTTGTGAACTTCAATATGTCAAGTAGAAAGAATCATTTTCTAACAAAGAGGTCAACAATTTTAAATTTCTAATTCTTATTTAGGAGATAAAATTTATACTAAAACAAATTTCATTAACATGCCCATATTCGACTCCAATTTAATTAAAAACAACTTAAACATTAACTAATTAATCATTCTCATTAACTTGTGCTTAACAACATTAGCTTTGGAGTAAGTTCATCTAACCTAGAGAACTCTGTCTATTTTCTTTATGTTATGTATAATTTATTTAAAGAGGATCGAGCATTTTCTATTGAATGGTTAGACTTATTGAGCTACTACCTTTATAATATCCAAATTATAAAAAGCTAACCAAATATATAACAAGTCTAGACAAACTAGATATAGTTTAAGGGTTGACTTTTTTAGGCATGGAATAGTATCTAACATTATTTCACATAATAAGTATAAACAAATTGGATGTAGTCATGTCCCTCTACTAAAGTTTAGAGTCTAAGGGGCCAAGGAAACTAGGAGCATTAGAGAATGTTAATATAAAAATGGAGACATCTTATCAAATAAAAGGCATCTCTAAACAATGATGGAAACAAGGAAGATTAACTTAAAAGTTTTTAAATGTTCAATAAAAGAATCACATAATTAAATTTGCAAAAACAATAAACAACATTTATAAGTAATGCTATGACAGAAAATGCATCTTTCACCATATACAAAAAGGTAAAAGAAAACTTTCATAAGCTTCAACATTGTATGTTCTAAATAGCTAATTCATCCCCATAAAATTAAATCTAATTTACTGACCAAGTGTGTTATCTGTTGAGTGCTATAAATAATATTTATTATGTCAATAGATCCCAATTAGTATAGTCACCTCCTTTCAAGGATTTCCATAAACCCAATATGCTGCACATGTCAAGATAAGAAAGATATATCATAAATGATTAATAAGAACCATGATAATAATAACAATGGAGAACTTCATAATAGAGATATATTATACTTACCAATACTGTTATCAACATCAAAACCAAAGCCTTTAGTAGATATTATGGCTTTAAAGAATATCTTCCCTACTAATAAAAAATTGGAGTTTTCTTAGGTTAACGATGAGAAATTATTTTAGATAGTCAATGCAACTTTGGAAAGATATTAAGGAACAAAACTATTTGGAAAATTTTCCAATAATATATGAATGATTGAATACATATTTTCATTGTCATCAATATATATTATTTAAATTATTAATACTTGACCCTATTTCAACAAGTTAATATTTTAACCATTCTCATTCTTTCTAAATCTTAAAGTTACATAGATAGGCATAGAATCCTAACTCATATTTTCCTTAATTTAATAAGACTAATTTAAATTCTCTTTTTGTACCTTCAATTAATCACCTATCATTAATCTAAAAGGTTAAATGTTGTCCTATCTTTTATTGATATATATATATATATATATATATGTATAATTTACTAGTCCGTCAATTAATCTATTGATAAAAACATAATATGTGAACCTAAACTCCAAAATCTACAACTTTGAAATCCTAAAACCCATTAAAAAGCCAAAGTGCATTTTCTTTAAATTTGTTCCATATCAAATTATTAGTCTATCTCATCTATTTATATGTCAATTATACATGTATAAAAAAATTACAAATTTATAGACACTTACCAAAATGAGTTAGGTTTAATTTCTAAATTTGCATTATCATTTATCAATTCAACTAAAAGAAATTACCCTCTCCATTAATCTAGTATCTCTATATCCAAAAGACAACCCTTTTTCTAACCCCCCTTGCATCAATATGATAGGCTTGCAAGCATGTTGGAACATATTACATAGCTTAAGTCCAATTAAATCATCTAAGTTTTTTGTAGTTTATTAGGTTGAGCCCTTCTCATAACTTTTAAGGTTTTTAACTAAAATTCAGAGTGAAAGCATTGAAAATTACAACTAAGTATGGTTTTACATTTAAAAAGGACAAAACCACTACAAGTTGATGTGCAAAAAATCATTCCATCAATGATGTTACCTAAAAAAATACAAGGGAAAGAGTTTATGTGAATAATTAGCTGGAACCACATGAAACCTTTCTCTTTTTATAAGATTGACATGTGCAAATAATAGTTCCCAGCAAACAATTACATCTCCAGTTGATGATAGTAAAACTTTAAATGTGATACCTGAACAATTTTAAACTTCTCAATTAGGTCATGAAAAATGAAGTATAAAAATAAAAATAATACTTATTAACACAAAATAAATTATTTTAATTATTAAAAAAAGACTAAATAATTTTTAGAATTAATTATAAAGCTTATAAAACTTTTTAAGGATTTTTTTGAATAATTTAAGTACTTAACTAAAGCATATCCAACCTTATTAAGGTAAAAATGCAATTTTAGTTAAAATATATTAAAATAATCTTCACTACCCCTTTTCCTTCTTTTTTTCCCAAGCCTCTTTCCTCCTATTCTCTTTTCATTTTTTTTTTTGTTTTTGCTGCACCTATCGATTCTATCTTAAAAATTACAGTAGTCATGACATTTATAATAATTTATTTTCGTTATCACCATACATTCATATATATTATGAAATTGTATCATCATATTCAACCTTAAAATAATATGTCACTTTTCAAATAAGGATCACAAAAATCATAAAAATATTAATTTTTTGTGGTACCAATAATAATTTTTCTATCACTTACGACATACACAATATATACATATATATTTTTATACATCTACTAGTTAGATATAGGCAATTTAATCACATATAGAAAATACAACTATATTTTTAATAGAACCACATAGATCAAGTTATTGCTTCCATAAACTAAAATTTCATCAACATCACGAAATTCTTATAAAGTCAATATCAACCAAAATACCCCAAGCTTTTATGCATATAGTAATCTATTAGAAAACCAACTTTTATATGTCAATTTTTTTTATGCATGGATAAAAATAATTTTACCTTAAGTCTACGTAAAAATTTGAAGAATAACTTGAAAAAAGAGAGTAAAAGTTAGAGTTGCTACTTCTCTGCTAAGTCACACGTACGAGACAAGAAGAATAAAAGCTATTGTTATTTCTACCTCAATTTAGAATAATTTTCTTTCTCTTCTTTTTCTTTTTTCTAATTTGTTCTCCTTCATTTTTTCTCTCTCCCTCTTTTTACTTCCTAATTTGTAATAGAGAAGAAAAAGCTATTCATTTCACTGGTCTTCCTTTAATTCACTAGATGCCACGATGAAGGATTGTAGATATCTTGGCATGCTTTTCTGAGAACTTCGTTCCAGTAGACAATTACCTTATAGATTGTGAAGCTCCTGCTGATACCTCAATAGGTAATCGAAATTTCACAGCAGATATGTTCTTCAAAAATCTCCTTTCTAGCCAACAGGATATTCTTGCCAATACCTCTTCAAAATCAATTACTTCCTCAGACAATTTGCCTCTCCATCAAACAGCAAGGATTTTCAGTGGTTACTCAAAGTACAGCTTTTCAATCAACCAAATAGGGGGACATTGGATTCATCTTTATTCCATTCCTTTTGTAAATGAGAGCTATAATTTGAGTACTGCAAATTTTGCTGTCACAACTCAGAAGAATATCCTTCTCAATAACTTCATTGTGCAGAAAGATAATCCTGTTATGAAGGAACAGTAGGTGTAACCTCAAATACTCTTGTGATCACCTTTACCCCTTCCAATAATTCCATTGCTTTTGTGAATGCCATAGAAGTTGTCTCAGTCCCTGATGGCCTCATTGCTGATGATGCTTACATCCTAAATTCATTAGCAGGTTACTCTGGGTTGTTGACTCAGGCATTAGAGACAGTTTGGAGGGTTAACATGGGGGTTCCAACTGTCTCATCTGAAGATGACGCCCTTTATCGTACTTGGGTTCCAGATCCAAGCTTTTAGTACAACCTAGCCCTGCTTTGCCGCCGTTAATTATGTAACCGGTGGACCAACAGAAATTACAGCTCCGCCTGTTGTATATGGTACTCTCACGGAGACCAACACTAACAGTGATCCCCGTAGCAATTTCAATGTGAAATGGCAATTTGATGTGGATCCTGGATTTCAGTACCTTGTTCGATTCCATTTTTGTGATATAGCGAGGGCCCGATGAACCCTATTAATGCTTATATAGACTCCTGGTTGGCAGCTAAGGATCTTGATCCTAGTATTATTAATAATAATGTTTTGGCTGTTCCATATTATATGGATTTAGTTACAGCCTCGACCATCCGCAATAAAATTCGTGAAGTATTGGCCCTCCTGCTCTAAACAGTGATTACACCGATGCCATTTTGAATGGGCTCGAGATCATGAAAAATGAACAATTCAATGGGCAGTCTCAGTGGTGCAACAACGGTGATAGATACTTCTGGTTCAAACTAAAAGAAGAAAGTTGGCATGGTGGTGGGTGCGAGCCTTGGGGCATTTATTGCAGTAGTCTTTGTAGTTTTCTTTGTACCATGCAGAAAGATACGGTTAGCCCGACAAGGCCAGTCAAAGACTCGGGTTCCCCTATCCATCAAGGTTGGAACTTCTCACACCATGAGAAGAAAATATTCTAATGGCACGATAGCAAGTGCTGCTTCAAACTTTGGGTATCACATCCCTTTTATGGCAATTCAGGACGCTACAAACAATTTTGATGAGAATTTGGTTATTGGGGTATGTGGTTTTGGGAAGGTATACAAGGGAGTTTTAAGTGATGGCACTAAACTGGCATTTAAGAGGGAGAAATCTCAGTCCCAGCAGGGGCTAGTAGAGTTTCGAACTGAAATTGAAATGCTGTCTCAGTTTCGCCATCGCCATCTAGTATCCTTAATTGGCTATTGTGATGAAAAGAATGACATGATATTAGTATATGAATATATGGAGAGGGAACTCTCAAGAGTCATCTCTATGGTTCAGGTCTCCCAAGCTTGAGTTGGAAGAAGAGACTTGATATGTGTATTGGTGCAGCTAGAGGGCGCCATTACCTTCACACCGGCTATGCTAAAGCGATTATTCACTGTGATGTGAAGGCTGCAAATATCCTCCTTGATGAGAACCTCATGGCTAAAGTCGCTGATTTCGGGCTATCCAAGATCGGCCCTGAAATTGATCAAACGCATGTGAGCTTGACTGTCAAAGGGAGTTTTGAGTACCCTAGTATTTTAAGAGGCAACACTTAACAAAAAAGTCAGATGTCTATTCATTTAGGTTTGTTCTGTTTGAGGTTCTATGTGCAAGACCTGTTATAGATCCAACCCTTCCTCGGGAAAGGGTGAACTTGGCAGAATGGGCAATAAATGGCAGAAAAGAGGGCAATTGAGGCAAATCATAGATCCAACACTTGTAGGGAAAATCAGACCAGACTCTCTTAGGAAGTTTGGAGAAACTGCTGAAAAATGCTTGGCTGACTTTGGCGCTGACAGGCCTTCAACGGGAGATGTCTTGTGGAATTTGGAGCAAGCTCTTCAACTTCAAGAGGCAGTTGTTCAAGGTGATCTTAAAAGAAAATAGTACCAAAACGATTGTGAATTCTCTCCAGCAGTCAATAATTTCAATCAGGATGTAAGTGTTTCTGCCGCAGTTTTGGAAGCTTCAAGGGTGGATGATCTATCTAGTTTTTCTATGAGTTGGCTATTCTCCCAGCAGGAGAAGTCTAAGGGGAGCTGACTTTGGGTATTTTAGCTTCTATACTATGTGACATTGCCCTTCTTTTGTCATTAGTGAGTTTGTAGCCAATTGCCAAGTATGCTGTCTCTGAAATGGAGATGCAACGTGTTCTGTAATTTTCTATTTTCGGTTCATATAAGTTGCATGATCTAATTTTATCCACCTAATTCTTCCAAGCTATCTCCTTATTTATCTTTGTTATTTTTGTGTATTTGAATAATTGCTGATAGCTTTTCACTTAATTAGTTAGAGTTTATATGCATGTTATGCTCTTTCCTTTGAAAATTCTCTTGGCCTTTTAGCCAATGATGAACTTTGAAGCTTAGGTTAAGAGAGGTAAAGTTAACATAAACCTTTTTATAAATGTGTTTTGATATCTTATCTTGGTTATTATGATGATATATTAAAATTTTAGTTTGTTTTTTTAAGTCTAACAGCAAACTTTTTAAAGTTGTTAATTAAAATTAGACTTATAAGATTTATATAATGGTTGTTTCTTTGATGTTAATACTTTTGATAGAAATTTCATATTTTATTCAAAAAATTTATACATTTATAGTATATTGTTTACATAAAATGCTAAAATTTGAAATTATAAATTTATCTCTTTATTTCTGTATTAGTAATAAATAATAAAGTTATAGTACAACTAATAAATTAATAACTTAAATTTTGAGATTAAAGTAATTGAACTTTTAAATTTTAAATTAAGTTTTGAGATTACCTCAACAAGATAAAAATTAAAGATCAAAGGTATGGATACCATACTTTTGAAACACACATAAAAAAAAAAGAACAAGTAAGAAAAAAATTAAAAAAAAAAAAGATAAAAGAAAATAATAATATATTATTATTATTAGGTAAAAGTTATATATATATATATATATATATATAGATCAGTGCGTTCAAATTAAAATATTAAATAATATTTAAAAAGATTACGTATAGACTTAATAGATTTAAATTTTTTAAAAATATAAGTGTATGATATCAAAATTTAATATCATATACATAAATATTAAAAAAAATTTCCCCCTCACCAAACGTTGTTCCTCCATTGTCGCTGCCCAAGATCATTTTGCTTCATGTTACAGGCATGTTATCCAAAACTTACCTGAGTATGTCAGGCCATCATTCTCTTTGGTTAAATACAAAATTTATGCTATTAACTTTTCTGGATTTTATGTGCATATTACAAACTTGTAAGCCTAAGGCCCGTTCGGTTTAGATGGAAAAAAAACAAGAGGAAAAGGGGAAGGTGAAGGAAAGATAAAAAAAAATTATAAATTTATTTTTATAATTATTATTTAATATTTTTTAATAATAATTATTCAATCATTAAAAATAAAGATATTATGAATATTTTTTATTTATAAAATTATTTTTTTATTTTTTTATTTTTATTTTTATCTTAACTTTTTATTTATCAAACATACCCTAAAATAATCACAGGAATTTTAGTAGTACATGCCCTTCCATTATTTGAATATGTCCAACAGATATATGCTAAGGTTTTCCGTTCTTGGTTCACGATTTTTTATGTTATTTAAAGTGACGTTTGGTAAAATAAAAATTTGCTTAAAAGAATAGAAATACAAATTAAAATAAGAATGGAATGAATTTTTGTAGTTCTAAATTATGTTTGATATAACATATAAAAAATGTGAATATATTTTTATTTGTATATTGAGTAGAGTGAAAATAATATAAAAATAAAAAAATTGTACAAATAATTATAATATTCTTAATGTAAAAAATTTTAAAATACCTTTTGTAAAATAATAAAATATTCATTTTTTATCTTTTTAATTCAAAAAAAATGTTTTCAATTTCATTTAACAATAGAATAAATAATATTCAAAAAATATATTTGAATTATCAAAAATAAAAAAATTACCCTGTTATGAAATTGTTCTATTGATAGCACATTAATCATTTTACCTGCTATTTCATTAAAAAAAATTACAACCCAAACCCTCTTATATTTATATTCAAGAGTTCATCATACAAAAGATAAATGAGAAAAACTATTATATCATTTTGGATTTCACTTATTATATCATTCTCTGTCTTATATAAAAATATTCTGAAATGAGAAAAACTAGATTCGAAAAAATTGCCATTTCCATCAAATCTACAATAGAAGCTCCCAAATAAAAAGTCTTTCTCGAAAAAAAAATTCATATTTAGCAAACATGCCAAATTAATTTGTGACATGGCAATAACAGAGCCATTTACTTTCCAAGTTTCTAAAGGCGGTTTTGATAGCTGGAGGGTTTCCTCCTCCACCCCCCCCCCCTTTTTTTTTCGGCTAGATTGGTCGCTTGAGTTGGACGTGAGAGGATTTGGAAGCTGTCCAGTCAAAACCCTAAACCCTGAGTTTCTTTAGCACTGCGCATCGTTCTCTTGAGAGGAGCCATGGGTTTCTTCGACTTGAACATACCGTACCCGGAATCCTCGCTGGCCGACAAGGCCACTCTCGAAAGACAACGTACAAAGATTGTGGTCAAGGCTATGGAGCTGGGTTACACGGGAATTGCTTATAACCGTACAATCAAGGGCGTGATGGCTGATCACCACCGTTGCTGCATCCCACTTCTCACCCTCTCGTCTCTCCTTAAGGTTGCGCCTTCTCTTTCCTTCTCTGTTAAGCTCCACCGTGACCTTCTCGGAATCCCATCGGCTACCCCATTCCGTCAGTATACGCGCTTGACTGTTTGCGTCGACAACTCCTCGCAGGCTCAGGCTCTCAATTCCGGAAACCCCATTTTGAAGACCTACGATTTGGTGGCCGTAAGGCCATTGAGTCAGACCGCGTTTGATCAGGCGTGTCAGAGAATGGAGGTTTGTTAAATTTCGTATGTTTTCTACCTCATGATTTTGGGAAACAAAATGGAGTCTAAATGGATAATTCATTTTTCTGTACCCCTTCTCAATAATTGTTTTAGCCTCAGAATACTTGATGGAAGTTGCAGGTAGCATTTTATTAGTTTTAATCTCCTTACAGTTGCTAAAAGGTTTGAGTTAAAAGAGAGATAATAAAGTATCAAATATAATGCCAATGGCTATCTGGTAACAACTGAAGTTCCTGAGAGTGAATGCTGATGTTTAAGATTATTGTAGGTAGATATCATTTCAATCGATTTCTCCGACAAGTTGCCCTTTAGATTGAAGCAGCCTATGGTCAAAGCAGCTGCTAAGGTTTGCTCTCAACTGCAACTTTTTCTCTTTAATTTTTTTTCTTTTAAAATAAAAGAGAATAAAGAGAAGAGCATTTCGATGATCTTTACGACATCTAAATTGACGTTGGCCTTATTGATATGCAGCGGGGAGTTTGTTTTGAAATTATATACTCCGGTCTAATTACGGATACTCAAATAAGGAGACAGTTGATATGCAATGCCAAGGTTATAACAACTCCTCTATATTTTTGGTTTATTCCAATGGGTAAATGCATTAGAAGATTTGGATTACTTGATTGTTTACTCTTCTTAATGCATTTTGTTATTTTGCTGTCATGTATGTGGGTCTTGATCACTTTGTCATATAGTCCCATTGAGTAAACTTGCTTTGACATTCAGGGATTGTGGGCTTGTTTCTGTTGGATTAAAGGACATGAACAGAAATTTTGCCATCCTTTTTCATTGCATGACTCACACACCATCTACGTAAGATGAGAGTTTTATTTAACTGGCACATGGAAGACAGGATACAGTTCATTTTTCATAGGCCCATACATTAGGCACACTTAGCAGATGAAAGAAAATTGTCAGGATCGAAGACACACTTATACATTGTGTCTTGATGAGATGGTTCTCACATCTGGTATCATAAAATTTTGCTAACAACTAATTAATTAGCAATTTTTGGAAAGTGAGAAACAGTTAAGTACGTCTAGACAAGCCTGTGCTAGGTGTGATATGTTAAAGTAGCATATGTTTGGCAATTGTGTTAAGCTAAAAGTTGTTTTTCCAGCATGAATGTGTAAAGATCTAGATGTAAATGAATTATTCATTATGGACTGGATGGCAGGGGTGAATTCTAGTAGATAAGTTTACTGGCATAATATGGAGATCCTGAAAAGTAGCTCTAGACTTTCTTAAGTAATGTGGAAGAATGGTGTATATAGGTTGCTTTGATTTTTTATTCCTGTGAATGGAGTTAGATGTTATGTTGTTGGTGTTTTGTAATTTAATTAAGCCAGCATTGTTATTTTCTTCCAAGTTCCAACCTTTAAGTGGCTAGACCTAGAAATACTTCTGGGACCGTGTTCAAGTTCTAATGTTGTAATTCAAATTATATGTTCTGTTCTTGCTCACTCATCCTCAAATTATTAAGAAGTGCAAACTTAGAATCTGATTAAACATCTAGTTGTTGGTGGATTGGACTCGAGGAAGAAACATCATATTATCAAGTGCTGCTCCTTCTGTGAATGAACTTAGAGGGCCTTATGATGTTGCTAATTTGTCGTTATTACTGGGGCTCTCCAAGGAGAGAGCTAAAGCAACTATATCTAAAAATTGTAGGTATGACAGCTTGCCGAAATCCTTTAAGGTTTGATTCTTTTGTACCAATGTCTAAGATTTATTGTATATCATTCCAAATGGTTTGCAGGACTCTTTTAGCAAATTCTTTAAGGAAAAAGCAATATTATAAGGAGGCAATAAGAGTAGAAGCTGTACCATCTGGTGCAGCATCTAATTTCGAAGAAGCTTGGCATAAAGAGTTACTTAAGTGGGATCCTGTTTCCAGTGGCGAAGGTGATCTGCTGTTGGATGACATGGCCAAGTCATTTTCTTTCTCCTGTAAAGCATCAAAAACTACAAAAGCCATTGACTTTGCTTCGGTGATTGACAGCATTCCATCTCATGGTTTTCAAGTCAGAGATTTCTTATCTTCTAGTAATTCTGTCCCTAGCTTCCTAGATAATAATGATAATTTCCTGCCTGTTACCGAAAAAGTAAGTCAGTCGAAAGGTGTGCTTAACAACAACCTGATTGAGCAGCCCACCATTCTTGATATTTGTCCTGAATCAGATGAAGGATTATCTGATGCTCCGACAACACATCAAGCGACTAGCTGTGACAATCTCACACTGAAAAGTTTTACAAATGGCACTTCTGAAGCTCTTAAATTCACTGAAGAAATAAAGACTCCAACAAGTGACACAAAGTTAGAATTCAAATGTGTCAATTATTCAGATGAAAATTGCAAGCTGTTAAAAACAAATGCACATGAATATCAGTCGGATAAATGCATCTCAGGTAGTGCATTGGATGGTATAATACCAGATGAGAATGAGAAACTGGGCACATCTTCAGCGGATGCCAGACTAGAGGACGCACACAATATTGATGGTAAATTAAAAATCTTCACCCAATCTATGAAAATTGATTTTCCTATCCCTGTAAATGATCAGCATAAGAATGAGGTGAGCTCTGATGTCAATTTAAATGCACAAATTGCCAAAATGCATGAAGCTTTGCCAAAGGAGGATACAAAAATTAGAGAGCTTACAGTCTGGGAGATGAACCAATCTATATCTGAAAATTTGATGGTGCATCAACAATTTAGAAAACATGAATGTGAAGCAGTTGAACTTGGTGAGATGCCACAGAAAACATCTCATGAGATAAAAATGGAAGATGATTGCTCAATTGCAACACGCGTACCAGCAGGTGTGACTATCGAAAATCAAAAGCATGCTGAAGGGTGTATTGAATCTCATCAACTAGCCAGGGTTGAGTCTATATCAGGTATCCCTTGCGAGTCTTTCCATATTTTTTCCAATAGTTTCCTTCATATGCTTCCTGGGATCATATTGCTTCATGTGATGTTGCAACTTGTGAATATGATTCTTGATTTGTTCTTTTCTCGTTATCTGTAGGTAGACCGAGAATGAAGCGGGGGACAACAAGCGGGATACATCTATCACCTTTCAAGCGATTGTTGAATCCGATGCCTTTCAAGAAGAAAGCTCAAAAAATAAAAAGCAGAACTAAGATGAGATAATTGTGCTTCATTTTTCCCCTTTTCTTTTTTCCGTTTATTGTTGTTTCATAATTTTTAACTCAAAGAAAGACATTAAAAAAAGAAAAAAAAAATCTTATAACATTAGTATATTCACCTTAGTGGTGACAAAATCGTGTTATAATAAATAGTTTTTTGGTTTATAAGAGCGGTTTTAACTAATATGTGGGAATAGAGTTTGTATGTACAGCTTGTATTCGGCTTGATTTTATATGCACAAAATTGTCATTTCAAAATCAGGTCAAATTCGGCATGTGTAGTAAATGATTGATATCAAATAATATGCTAAATACTGCTTGGCTTTCAGCCTCTCTCTGAAGTATGTAATGTATGCTAACTAGTAATGGGATTAAACTTGTAAATTTTTGGATAACGCAACTTCAAATGTAAGCAGTGGATAGAATTCTTCCCAATCAAGTTTTGATTACAATTCTATAGTGGGCTACGAGTCTCCATTTGGACTTTGATAAAACTGGTGAAAGGGGAGGCTTCATAAAGAGAAACAGAAAGAAAGGAGAGTTGCTTCCATGTAACCT
Source organism: Erythrophleum ivorense (assembly GCA_026724425.1). Classification (NCBI taxonomy): domain Eukaryota; kingdom Viridiplantae; phylum Streptophyta; class Magnoliopsida; order Fabales; family Fabaceae; genus Erythrophleum; species Erythrophleum ivorense. The sequence continues at coordinate 972,306 of JAIUCV010000264.1, read as the reverse complement.
CCAACTCGTGCTGGGTCCTAGTGCACAGGTAAATCGGTATTGCTTGCCATGTGCTCTTAATTATGGAAGCAGCCCCCATGGTCTTATTTCTATACTTTTGCGTAATCAACTGGTTTCATCATGAACAAGAAAACCCTTTTTGGAACATTGTAGGGGTCGGCTTTCTAGTTCCTAGCTCATTGTCATGCCATCCATTATCTACATATCATCCATTTCTTTATTAGTTGTTTCTTCTTGTTGAGGGGCGGGGTCCCAAGATATAGACAAAAAGTAAATAATATAAAAATAAAAATTTAAAAGAGAGTAATAAGATATATAAATTAAATAAATAATAAATGCATATTTAACACATTTTTAAATAAAATTTAATTTATGATATACTTCTATGTTTAATCTAGTCTCCTTTTTTGACAAACAGATTCTAATTAAAAATGTATGTACGGAAACATTACTTTGCCACAGTAAGACCAACATGTGAGACTTGTCGGATTTTGGAGAAATTGTGTACAATTTAATTATAATCTTAGTATACTAATTTTCAAAATATAATACTTATTAAACTAGCACAAAAGTACATACTTTATATTAATTAAAATTTAACATCTAAAATTTATTTAATTGTTATGTGATATTTTAAACTAAAAAATCAAAAAATAAATAATAAAGACATAAGATATTTTATGTGATTTTTAAACATTATTTTTAACTATATCTTTTAAAATTTATATGCTTAATTTATAATTAGAGTATAATATAAAGGGTTTATATGTACTTTCTCATTGCATTTTACAGTCGACCTTCTTCGTCTGCGGTTTTGGACATAAAAGATCTGCCCATAAAACAACACACTACCAGCCAACAAAATAAAGAAGAAAAGAGCCGTCCTCCTCCTTAAGATGTTATCTCACACGAAAAGTATAGCCTTTATCTCATCATAATTCTATGTAATAATCCTTTATCATCATCCACTAGTTAGAAGAACTGGATTGGACTGTGGTTCAACCAAAAACCTAATGAGTTGGACCTTGGTTCAGTTCCAAACACCTTCCAAATTAGTCTGCGAAAGAACCAGTCAACTCTAATAAGAGACTAGGTTGAGTTGTCCAGTTTTTCATGCAAATCGATGTTAGGTGGGGAAATGAACTAGCCCTATTATGAAATTTCATCTTCGGGTCTAGTTGTTGCCTTATCTAAGGGTGTTATGGGTCAGGTTAAATAGAGTTTTGACCTAACTCAATATTCGACTCAATTTTAAACAAACGTTAAAAATGAAGCTCATTACTGGGTAAAGCTAATTTTATATTGGATAAGGCTGGGCTAATATTAGGTGACATGGTATTTTTTTAAATTCATTATTAAAATTATAAAATGACTCTAAGAAAAAAGAATTTTATATAAATTTTTATAAAAAAATTAAAATTTTGATATAAATCTTTTTAAATTTTTTTTTTAAAAAATTTTTTAGATGTGACTAAACCATTATATCATTTAGGACAAGTCAAGTTTATTATTAAAATTATAAAATGAACTTTAAAAAAAGATTTTTATATAAGTTTTTATAAATTTATTTTTATATTTAAAAAGAATTAAAATTTTGATACAAATTTTTACAAAAAATATTTTTTAAAAAATATTTTTATTTTTTGGGTTGGGTCAAACTAATTTGCCTTCAGGGTTGATCTGGTGCCCAACCCTGACTCGACCTTAAATTTTTTAAAAAAATTTTGTGCACCTAGCCTAATTTGGCTGGATACGGTTGGGCCCACCGAGCCTTTGGACCTGACGAACACTTCTAGCTTTATCTAATGAGCCACAATGCTTTATTTAATTAGTCTGCGAAAGAACCAATCAACTCTAATCAGAGACTAGGTTGAGTTGCCTAGTTTTTCATGCAAATCGATGTTAGCTAGGGAAATGAACTAGCCCTACTATGAAATTTCATCTTCGGGTCTAGTTGTTGCCTTATCTAAGGGTGTTATGGGTCAAGTTAAATAGAGTTTTGACCTAACTCAATATCCAACTCAATTTTAAACAAACGTTAAAAATGAAGCTCATTACTGGGTAAGGCTGATTTTATATTAGGTAAGGTTGAGCTAATATTAGATGACATGGTATTTTTTTAAATTCATTATTAAAATTATAAAATGAGTCTAAGAAAAAAGAATTTTATATAAATTTTTATAAAAAAATTAAAATTTTGATACAAATCTTTTTAAAAAATTTTTTAGATGTGACTAAACCATTATATCATTTAGGACAAGTCAAGTTTATTATTAAAATTATAAAATGAACTTTAAAAAAAGATTTTTATATAAGTTTTTATAAATTTATTTTTATATTTAAAAAGAATTAAAATTTTGATACAAATTTTTACAAAAAATATTTTTTAAAAAATTATTTTTATTTTTTGGGTTAGGTCAAACTAATTTGCCTTCAAGGTTGATCTGGTGCCCAACCCTGACTCGACCCTAAATTTTTTAAAAATTTTTTACGGTTGGGCCCACCGAGCCTCTGGACCTGACGAACACTTCTAGCTTTATCTAATGAGCCACAATGGTTTATTTAATTATATTGTGCATAATATTATATGACTATAGCTATCATGTTCAAGGATCAATTATATTTTATCATACAAAATTCATTTTTCATTTAAAAAATAATAGTAAATTAATATATTAAATGGTTACTTGTTATAAAATTTTAACTTTAATACTTGTTTTAACATATTAATATTTGATTATCATAGTTATTAATAAGTAAGTTATTTTAGACTTAAGTTTTAAAATTTAAAAGTTAATTGAATTTAAATATTATGTTATATTTTATTTATTTATATATATAATTAGTCATAAAATATTTTAGAATTTATTAATATTTGCTTGTTATTATGTATTATATTAAAATTTTAATATATAAAAATAAAAAATATATATTTAATTATTATTAATTCAATCATGATCAAATCAATTAATTGTAAATCAATATTTTTATCAATTTAATAACTGATTTAATTTTAAAAACATTTTTTACCTCTACTTCACAACTTGTTTTGATAAAATATATGTGGTCTTCAACTTATTTATCACTTAAATGTAGGATACATACCTACTTTTTAGGTTAATTCAATCATTGTCTTCCTAGCTCACAAAACAATCCATAGAATTGGCAATATTTAAAAACAAAACAACAGAAGTTTGCTTTGCTTTGCATGCTAGAATATGAAGACAAAACATTGAATGAATTTTAAATATTATCGGAAACCCAAGTTTGCCAAAAATATTTTAGACATACTGATGTAGAAGGATCCAGGCAATACTTTTTTTTTTTTTTTACCAAAAACAAATATATTGTCGGGGCGAAGCAAGGTTTTATGTTATAATCTTATTTAAATATGAAATACTATAAAAGATCAAGTGTTGTTGTTTTTCAACATAAAAAATAATTTTATTTTTTAAAATGTTTTGAAGATAATTTCTGTTTAATATTTGTGAATTAAAAATTAAGGGAACAAATGTTCATTTGTTGATTTGCAAAAATAAAGTTTGAACTTGAGAGGCGTACGTTAGGGTACGTAGCGTTGGACCACTAAATTCCCTAGAATTTACTGAACTTTTGGAGGAGAGTGCTTTTGTGGAAGCTGTGGCGAGAATCCGGATTTTCTATGGATTTGGGATACTATTCCAATTTATATTGTTTAGATTTAATTTTGGTCCAGATTTTATAATTTTTTTAATTTTATTTAATATGAAATGTCATTTTTTTTTATTGTTAGTAATTATAAAATTATTTTTATTTTATGTTCTGTATTTAAAATAAAAAATAAAAAAATATATTTAAAATTTAAACTTATTGTGCGCATGACCTTTCTACCCACCAGGTCCAATCGGGCGGTGATGATTTTAAGACATGATTGAACTTTGAAGGTGGGTTTGATGAAGCTAATAATTAATGGCTTCGGACTTTGGGTTTTTCATAGCAGAAAAGTTAAACTCGCAGCCATTTGAGATAGCTGGGATTCAGTGGGTATGTCTACTTGTGACTTTAGTGATTGGTGCTGGATGTGTTACTCAAAAGGTTCTCGCATTTGCGATGAATGTCAGCTTTCTGACCTCAAATTAAAGCAAAGCATCTAATGAAAAGACATTACTTAGACTCGTGGCTTGACTTCTTCAACCAGAGTGCATTATATATCTAAACCTCAAAGCTTCCACTCTTTTCGGCTCTTTTTAGTCCATTTTCACAACGACTTTCAATCTTCATAGTTGCAATTGAACCACCCCAAAGATCGCTCGGCAGTAACATTAGAATTTGCAATATATGGCTAGGAAGAAAGACAATGCTTTTGCCCTTTTGCGATGCTTTTTTATGTATAGATTGCTGAAGATCCATGAGAGGCATGTATTAAAGCATTTACTACATAATAATTACATTGTTTTTTTAATTAACTTATGCCTAATACTTTTATTATTTCAAAAATTACACCCTTAACATCTTTTATCTCTATATATATATTACAAAAATCTTTCATTTATTTTATATTTTTATCAATGAAAATAATTTTATGCATAATATTTATTTTTAAATTATAAAAACTAAATTACATAGCCCTTTCTTAAAAAATTATTTGGTACACACAATATTAGATGTAAAAAAAAGAAATGAAAAAAATGAATTAAATAGATAAAAAAAAACCTCTTAACCATGCTTTGAAAAAATAATAAAAAAGAATTGACATTATTAAATAATGATAACAAGAATATAATAGATATTACATAGGAAGACATTACTAAACATGTCTTGGGTTTTATTAAAATTATATATATTTTTTATTTTTAAAATATACATAGATTTTTTAAAAAATAAAGTATGAATTACACAAATTTTTATTCTATTTTCGATATATATATATATATATATATATATATATATATATATAACTTGAATAAATTACATAAATTTTTTGTAAGTTTTTTTAAATTAAACAGAATTTTATATATTTTTAGAAAAAGTTTATGTATAAATTAAAAATAAAAGAGGTCTATGGAATCTGCATACGAGCACATCTACGATACAAATACCTATATTTACATTACTTACCTTGATTTAAAAGTGTTACCCCAACACCTAAAAAAGAGGAAAGCAAACAAATTTACAAGCACACTCAGTTTGGGCTTTATTCTAATACATCAAATCAGGAATTTACTGCCTTATGGCTCCTGAGCAAGATTTGCCACAACTAAGGTTTCAAAGAAATTGGCCCAATTTTCATCTTCTTCCTCTTCTTCTTCTCCACTACCAATTATATGACTCTTCTTGTCTATTTCTTCGTTCTTAGCAAATCGTCCTCTGATGCGTGGCCTGCTATCCGCCAAATTCTTCCTGCAAGCATACTGATTTCCACAGCAAGAAAAAGTTCTTAATCTTACCGTAAATAAAATCATTTTATATTGTCACACACGGGTGTACTAAGTATATTTGTTAAATAAAAGTTAAATTAATTAGTTTTTCTACAATTTCATAAAAATAAAAGAGTGATAAATTATTATTATTATTATTATTACAAAGAACACATAAGATCTTTAAAATAGAGAAGGGTGAAAGAAGTATTGTATAAATTAAATTCACGTGCATTAAGATCTTTCACACTTATGTTAAGAAAAATATCACTTGAAACAAGAAGGTGCTCCTCTTACCTCCCTATCAATTGGGGTGCTACCTAATTTTCTTTCTATTTTTTCATTTTATTTTTGCTATCATATGTCTTGTGAGGACAAGCATACCAGAAAATCCCAAAGGTTAACGTAAATTTTTTCTTTAATTTATTTTAAAATAATTTTTCAAAATAAAATTAAATGTTAGTAACTTTTTTATATTAAAAAAAAAAGTAAAAAGCTAGTTAATTTCTTACTCTCTTACATTCAACATTTAAATATTAGTATAGATAAAGCATTTGGTTGATATATTTAATTTTGGGTGATCAGAAGGCTGCCCCTGCAAAGCCATATAAATTAGTATGAATATTTAAAGTAAAAAGAGTAAACCTTAATTCTCTTGTTGAAGTTCCTCTTATTTCTCTTGATTCTATATCTCTCAATCCTGACCTTCTTCTCCTCCGGGCTATAAGGATAGGCTCTGCTCATTCCTTCTATGATCATACTACTTTCGCTCGACAATGGACTTTCTGAGTAGCGATTACATTGCATAACATTGATCCTCTGCTTCAACATAATCAAGACGAACTCATCATCATAAATTAATTAACTTAAAAAAAAAAAAAGCTAAGAAACAGCTGAGTTGATCTTCTAGTTAATTAATTATCAGAGTAAATGAAAGGCACCTGCAAATCACCAGTACTGTAAACTTTCCTCACCGGACCCTCCTCCGAGTCCTCCAGCAACTCAGCGATTAGAGCAGAAACGGGGTGGTGGGCCCCACTCCTCTGCAGCGAATGGCTACTTGTGCTCCTCTGCATCACGCTGTGACTCCGCCGTTGAGCTCCGTAACTCGTCAGAGAACTCGGCGATCCATAGCTGCTACACCCACTGCTGCAACTATTGTGGCTCACCTCCGACTCCAGTTGGTACTGAAAAGGCATTGGCGGAGCTGAGCCGGCGTCCGGCGACGGCAAATAGCCGAGGAAGTCGGCCGCGAGGGAGAATTTGGCGACGGAGTGTGGATACATGGAGTGTGTTGGGAGGGATGGGATTGAATGGGACTGTAGTTAGCTGAAGCCAGAAGAGAGAATGAGAATGCTGTGTATGAGTGCGTGAAGACGAGCGTGTTGGTATATAATATCCCCTGCTCGGCCACTATTTATGAGAGATTCCACAAGAAAATTAGAGGGAAAAAAAAAGTAAAAAGAGAGAGAAAAAAGGGGGATGGAGGGAAGAGCTGGAGGATGAGGTGGAGGATGCGTCATACTTTTATAGAAGCGTTGACCTGTTTATTTCCCCTTGGACAATATATTACTTCCATAGAAAATATGAAACTAGAGGAAGGAAAGCAGTTTTATATTTTGAAAGTAATTCTTACATATACTCTTGCATTTACCACATAAACACTATGAATTTTTACAAGATTGTCGAACTAAGTAATTTTCCCCCAGATTATTAGTTTGAAGTAAAAAGTGGTTTTTGAAGAGTGGGTGTGGATTATGTTGAGAGCTGGATAGAGCAGACAGAAAAAGGTAAGGGCTTGCCGTCACAAATCACAAGATATTATTATGCAATTCTTTTTAAATCATTCTGAAAACCAATTCGAAGATGGATAGAAGTAATAGGAGTAGGCACTTTCCTATACGTGGTCCTAACTCTTTTAAGTTTGGGCCAATATATTGCCTCTTCAGAGCTGGGGTTATCAAGTCGTACCCAACTTGCATCCTTCTCACTGCAAATTTCAAATCAGACCCCACCATTAACCTCATTCAGATCTAGTGCATGTGACAGTATTCAGAATATATATTATAGCCCCTATCATTTGCAAATTAATTAACTAATTCAGCTGAGCCCAGAAAATTAATTAGATATAAGAATCCTTAAGTAATCATCATTAGGTTGAGACACTGGCACAGATCCTTACTTAGACCGTTAGGAAAGAAATTTAAGATTGACAATATATACCAAAGGTATAATCTCATAATTTTCTTGTTGCAGCACTGATTGTAGGAATAACTTTTCATCGAAGAAGTTTAGTGCTGTGGATCAGTATAGTTTCTATTTGTAATTTAATTTATTAAAAAAATTATATATTTCATTTTTTATTATTAGATTTAAAAGCTCTACTATGATTATAAGTGTCATTCTACGTTATTTTTGTGTTGAATTAAATTTCTAAGTTTGTTGTTTTTGATTAAAAAAAAGTTAATTTTATTATATCAGAATTGCACGATAGTTATTCATCAGCTAGTGAGCAGACGGCTATTTTGGTGCAAACTAACAAAGATTATTACTAAAATTAATCTTAATTTTTCGTTCGCACTAGCTCTTGAAACCATCTGAGCAAGAAGCACATTAACGACAATTTATTTATGAATCGAGATCTCCAGAACCAAATCCCAAAGCATATTAGGATGGCATTGGAATGCCCATAAGAGGGTATTTAGGAGAAGCTCAGTTCATGAGAAGTCTGTGATTTCCATGTTAGCGTATAAATGGTAGGCTAAGGCTAAATAAAATGATTGTCCAATGAAGGGAAGGGGGAACGTCCAGAAGCATATTCAATAGAATCGATCGTCTGTATCACCTCAAAAATAGTAGCATGTGGTTGGGTGAGTTCACACAAACAGTGACCAAAAGGATTGCCACAAACACCAAGAGTAGAATATAGTTGAATGCACAACCTAATAATGGCTCTTAAGTGTCGAGATCTGGTTGGTGAGCCAATGGGCAACCAAAACATGGATGTGTAGTCCCATAGCAATCAGATTTCGCAGTTCAGACACTTGACTGTATTTAATCACTTTGATGTATCTTTGTCATTGCTCCCAACTCCATTGCATTTTCATCTTTTCTCCTCACCGTTGCTTCCCTGTAGATCAGCCCATGCAATATCTGAATTTCACAATTTGTTTTGCCGGTTTCATTATTACTTGGTATATTCATCTGAACTTCAATTGCGCATACTAATTATATTTTGAGATAAAAATTTAGATTTTTATACGTTGGCTGACTTCTGGAGAATGTAACATCAAATGGTCAAATTTTCTGCGAACAAGTTAAGAGTAAATTGACATTGCCTTTTAAAAATATACTTCATTTTAATTTAGCCTTTCAAAAATTAAACATTTTAATTTGTTTTTGTTTTAAAATGGTCTTTATATTAAGTTGATTAATAAATAGTTAATGGGACAAGTGACGCAGATGATGTAGTCATTAAATTTTTAAGTAATTACAAAGATCTCTTTTTGAATTTTATTAACATTATAGATATATTTTATTTTTAAAATAAATATAATTTTTTAAAATTTTATTAAAATTACACCGACTTTTTTTTTATTCTTAAAATATATACAAACCTTTCTTAAAATAAAAAATAAAATATATAAATCTTTCTTAAATTTTATTAAAATTACACTAATCATATTTATATTGAATGTCTTGAAGAATATTAAATCTTGCAGATTAGTACAACAGTTACTTTTGGACTAAAATGTTTAAAGAAGAAAAGCAAGTCATGCGTTGAGCAGTCATGATCAGCTCGTGGCAGGAACAATGCAAGCGCCTAAAATGCTACTCACCGTCCATGTGCGGAAAACGGGAGATATGGAAGTGGGGTTTTGCTAAGATGGAAAGCTCAACACTTGCCAATGAATCCAAGACGGCAAAACTGGTATATGTCCCTACAACCACCCCCCCTTTTCTACATTTTCTCCTCCACTATCACTCCTTCTTTGACCTTATTCCCAGTTTCAATTCGCAAGCCTCTGACATCGATCGACAACGATATTTCAGTACTCTTAATGAAATAAATGTGGTAATTTTGATTGAAAACGTCTCTTTAATTGCACAACATCTTGAGGTAAGACGTTTATTAAGCTTTAAACAACTATAATTATTTAAAAAAAAAAGTTTTATGCCTCATCAATATATCTAATAAATTAGAATCTTCTTTTACTATTCATGTAGATATATTGTTTATTGACTTGGCTCAGCTTCTTTTGCCCTCAGGCTCTGTTATTTGTTTTACTTTTTTTTTTTTTTACAGCAAATTTGTTTTCCTTTTTTTCCAAACAAATATAATTGGTAATCAATATCAATATCAATCAATATATCCAATAAACTAGAATCTTGTTTTATTGTTCATGATTGTAATAGACTGTTCACTGGCTTGGCTTAGTTTTTTTTGGCCTTTGAGCTCTATTATTTGTTTTATTTTTTTCCACAGAAATATAGCTAACAATTACATTTTACTATTAGTTCATATTCAACTTCTTCAATCTTTTATTACATGCTTCACATTTTAAGAACATATTTCTAATGTATCAATACATAACTTTATATATATATATATATATATATATATATATATTTATAAGTTGAGACCACCTTTTTTAAGTTAAATGAACTTCCATTAAATTGAAGGTATCTCTATTAAGTTAAGTGTAAATTTATTCATTACTCAAGAACAAAGCACATAAAAATTAAGTATCACCTAATAAAGGATCACATTCAAAAAGATGACATGGAGCAATTGTATGTCCAAATTGAGTATCAACTAACCAATATTTTCACAAAACCATTGCTTGAAAATCATCTTATGTTCCTTATGAAGGAATTGGGAATTATTGATTATATTTAATGATTTCTTTGTGCTTTCATGCATTAAAATTATTTGTCTCAACTGAACGTCTTTTTACGCATAACTTGCTTGCATTCACTTAACTTTACTATTGTTTATGTTCGCTTATCTTTATTTGTTGTATATGTTTGCTCAATTTTTTTAACCACTTAACTTTGAGCCATATATGCACTTCTTTTAAGTTAAGGGTACCTTTGTTTAAGTTGAATATGCCTTTTTTGTTAAGTTAAGAGTACATATATTAAGTTGAGTACACTTTCTCTACTAAGTTAATGACACCTCTGTTAAGTTCAGAATACATCTATTAAGTTGAGTGCATCTCTATTCATCACTCAAAAATAAAGCACATAGAAATTAAGTATCAATTCATAAGGGATCATATTCAAAAAGGTGACGTGGAGATAACGTATAGCCAAATTAAGTTTCAACTTACTGATATTGTTACAAAATCATTGTTTGAAAATTGTTTTGTGTCCTTCAAGAAGGAACTATGAATTTGATTATGTCTTATGATTTCTCTATGCTTTTATACATTAAAATTACTTGTCTCTACTAAACTTTTTTCTATATTTAACTTACTTGTGTTCACTTAACCTTATTATTATTTGTGTTCGCCTAATTTTGTCCGTATGTATATTTGCTTAACTTTTTTTTATCACTTAACTTTTAAGTTGCATGTGCACATCTATTAAATTGAGTGTACCTTCTTCTATTAAGTTGAAGGCATCTTTATTAAGTTGAATGCACTTTTTTTAAATTAAGTACATCCTTTTTTGTTAACTTGATGATACCTTTATTAAATTGATTGCATCTCTTTTGTTAAGTTGATGGCCTCTCTATTAAGTTGAGAACACTTTTATTAAGTTGAGTGCACCTCTATTCATTACTCAAGAACAAAGCATATAGAAATTAAACATCACTTCATAAGGAATCACATTTAAAGAGGTGAAGTGGAAGTATCATATGTCCAAACTGAGCATCAACTTGTTGATATTTTCATAAAATCATTACTTGAAAATTGTTTTGTGTCCCTAATGAAGGAAGCCATTAAAGTCTTGTAGAAACAAGTGACACTTATACACCCTCAAGCAATTCAACTTTTGTAACAACTGAATATAAATAAACTATTTTAATGCTTTTTTTTCTTATTCTCAGTGACTTATTTTTTCCATTTCTTTGGCCGGCAATGCTTCCCTCCCATCTTTCTTCTTTTAACAACTTCCTTTACTATTTGATTTGATAACTATTATTTTCCATTAATACTGAGAAACCATTTCAAATGAATATGACCAATTCTAAACAAATTTAAAGTGAAACCACTACATTATTTTCCTTTCTTACCAAATAATCATAACTGTGACCCAATCGCATTATAGCATTCTTATTGTTGAGCTTCAAGTGTTATCATTCTTGTTATTAGGTACTAGACAACATGCACTTATCATTTAGTTTTTCTATATTCAATCATATCTAAATTTTACCTTCTTTCATCACATTAAAAAGCAGACTTTACTTATTTTCTCATAGTTATTAAGCTAATGGGCACTAATTCAACAATGTTGTCAAACAACTTACAAAGTTTTCCAAGTAAGTGTTCTAATTCTATCACCTATCTATTATACTAATAATTTTATTTTTGTTTGCATTTTTTCAATAAAAGCATAAAAAATATAACCATTTCTTTTTTTGGATACATTTGAATTACAAAGGCTAGGTATAGAATTGTATATGGATACCTTTGAGACATCAACTCCTTATTTCATTTTCTTCTTTCTTCATTTTGTATTAATCTTATTGATTTATTGATTTTACTTTATATGGAAAACAATCCTTGCTTTTTCTCCCTTCATTTCATTCTTCATATAAAATTGTTCCTATTATACTTGCTGATTTTCATTTATTGTGTAGCTCCTTTACTTGAATTGTTACACAATTTTCCTTGGCATCTTTTACCTAGCAAGACATACTACTCTGTCTTCTCCTTTTGTTAATATGTTCATTTATTTATGGCTACCATTAAAATTATCAAGTTTTGCTTTTCAACAAGCATTGTAAGCATGAGAAAAAAGAGACCAAGATCAAATCTAAGATTCGTCGTCCTTAATTATTCGTTTGAAAACTTGAACAAAACTAATGGTTTGTTTGTTCTTTTTTCCAAATCTTCATATTACTATAACCTTTTTATTTATAGAGTTAAGACCTCTTGAATTGTATCTCTATTTAAGTATCTTATATTCTAACACATTTCAATCTATGTTCTCAAAAAATACACACTGTTTAAATATCTAACATACATATGTATCGGTTAAAACCCATTTGTTCTCACAAATTACTTGCACAAATCAATCCATTCAACACCACATTGCTTCAACAAATTATTCTATCTCTAATTAAGGTTTGACTAAAATGTTTGTCTCTCTCATCAATCACATTAGTAACCTTTAACAAATATTACAAGCATGCATCTCAATGTCAATGAATTAGTTCATATAATATATTATGGTATGTGTGAATGCATTCATCACCTTATCACATCTTTTAATAAATAACAATTATTTTTATTTATCTTTTTTTGGTATTATAATTCTTAGGTCATATCCAAAAAAAAATCACCAAGACACAAGGTGATTTGACATTTACAATGCAACATGATACAAAAATCACATGCTTTCCTAATATCTTACATTATTTAATTTATTTTGCTACTTATTTGTACATATATTTATTTTAGTTGTTCTATTTTCTTCTCTTGATGATATTATCAACGAGATCAAAATCCATCACCTCTAATTTGCTCAACACAAACAGATGGTTTTACTAGCATTAATAACATTAGGAAGAAGGAATGTTATTTATGGAAAAGAAATCTTACCCCAATTTCTATCAGTTTAGAAAGCCAATTTGAAAATGCAAATAGTCAAAGTATGAAACCTCCGATAGTTATCTAACTATCATTATCTTTCATTTCTATCTAAAGTAATCTACTTTTCGATCTAAAGATATCCTATGTAGCCCATCTTTTATGCAACTTTCGATTTATGATTTATTTATTGATAATTTTTTTCATCATATCATATTAACATTCACACACTTTTTGACTTATACTTTATCTATTTAAATAGTCAATCATCCTTCAATCTCTTTGTCAAAATTTTGATTTTCTTTTTAATTTTTCCTTTGCTATTTCTGATTTCTTTCCCATGTACAATTAAGCATCATTTTTTCCAACTACTAACATATCTATAGTGAACAATTCCTAATTTTGAACATTTAATTGTAACTTTTATTTTTAAACATTCCTATTAAACCTTGAATAGTACCTTAGTTAATATACACGCTGGTAACAGACTTTGAACTTCTTATTCTTCTTTATTATACTTTCTAATATTTGGTATTCATAACATACTCCATATGCTATACATTTTCATTGCTATTATGATTTATAGATTATTTAGATGAAGGAAATCCTGACTTAATTTGTAATTATTGTGGTGTAAAATGTGGTCCAATGAAAGAAACAAAAGGTCAACTAACTCATTAACCACATCATTTTCCTTGTGTTGCCCTTAAGGGAAAATCAAGTTACCCTTCGTTCATCCTCCTCTTCAATATTTGCATGAACTTTTCTTTAATAAGAATTTATCATAGTCAAAAAATTTCTTGCAAAACATCAAAGCTTACAACGTAATTTTTTTTTCAAATAGGATTAACAAAATAGGTAGCAACACCTTTAGACCTTATACATTCATATTGTGTGGGCAAAATTATCATTTAATTGGCAGTCTTTTCCAACTAAAGGATCACACCCTATGTATTCTCAAGGATGAAATCAACAATTGAATTTCAATTGTCAAGATTTCTACTACTCAATCCCTTTTTATCTTCTTGCTCTAAATTAAAGATAGTTAATTTATGTTCTTTTATTATGATGTGCTTACGTCTGAACAATAGGGTGCAAAATTGCTTCCAAAAATTGTAGACAAGCTTAAGGCCATGTTAAATCAATACAACCCTTTTGCAGAAAATTTTCATATAGCAACTACAAAGTTATCATTAAATAATCCCCAACAAGTCATGTTACATTTGGTGCACATAAGAGATAAAGATGGTAGAGTATATAACTTGCCAGCTATATCTGAGGTTGCAACTTTAATTATTGGTGACTTTAATTCAACTTATGTTGAAAAGGGCATTATCATTAAAACTCAATTTAAACTTCTTCAATATATTAATGAATTGCATCCTTCATATCTCTCTTTGTAATATCCTTTACATTCCCTCTATAGTGAAGATGGTTATAAGGACAATACTTATCACCATCATTCTTCACATGTAGCATCCAAGCAACACACAAAGCTAACAATTCGAGAATTCTTGGCTTGGGGTGCACATTTGCTAGGTATGAGTCGAATAGTGAGGCCTATTCATTAATACCATGAAAGTGGTTGGTTAACAGGGTGTCACTTGTTCATAAACCTCTTCTGATGCCATGTTAAAAACTTTTTTTGCAATGGAGATATGCACATACAAATTTGGTAGATCCAACTAATTTGGAAACTACTAGTTAGCTTATCACATTGATTGTATATTGAAATTGTCCTCCAAAGTGTACACCAAATATCATGATGGATTATGCGAATAAGGGTACTTGCATACTAATTTAGACATGAACTAATTTGATTCAAGCTATAACTTTTCCTTAATGGCCTTCTTTAACTTTTTTAGGGTGATGTCAGGGTCAACTTTTAACATTCTTGATTTGGCACACTTAAATATTACACCCTCTTGCTATTATAAATCCTTCAAAATTTGTGTGCACATGCAAATTTTAAACATATATGTGAGTTTCTTATAATAGAATATAATAGAATTTGTGTATAGGCACATGGAAAAAAACATAAATCTCCTTTATATTCAAGGTTTAAATATTTTATGCGATTTATTTATAATTTCATCTACATATAATTTTTTAGACCTTCTTTTGTTTTCAATGTATAATTATTTAATAAATTTTTATTATTTATAATTTTTATAGTCCTCTCACATATTTTCAAAATTTTGTCCTAAATATACATATAACTAGTAAATTACACTATTGCAAATAAATAAGTAAATATTCATAAAATTAGTAAATTTTAAACTAACATGGTATTATAAAATATTAGTAAATTACAATATTGCAAATAAATAAATAAATTATTTAAAATTATAACAATATTGTATCTTATATTTTATGTTTTTTTATCAAAAGATAAAAAGAAAACACACTTAAAAGACAATATTATATCTCTAAATAAATATTTTGTGTAATTACTATATTATAATTTTTTTTTACTTGTTATAGGAAAATGACAAGGCCCACACAATTTTTATAGGCAAAATCGAAGTGAAGAAGCACAACGTCTAGGTAAAGAGTCTGTTAAAATTTCTTTGCTATTAGGATCACAAACAAAATTTATAAAGACCATAGTTGCTAGATCTTAAAAGAGAGAGAAAAAAAAAGATTAAACTTTGATAGTAATAGATAATGGGAGGAGAGGAGACCATTGAGCACTATTGGGACCACAACTACAAAACTTTAGGGGAGATAAAAAATAAAAGCTTATATTAATATAGAGGAAAAATAGAAGGGAGAGCTAAGCATTGAGACAGAGTTGAGAGTAGGGAAGAGAGTTGAGAAAATCAAAATCCTAAAGAA
Source organism: Erythrophleum ivorense (assembly GCA_026724425.1). Taxonomy (NCBI): domain Eukaryota; kingdom Viridiplantae; phylum Streptophyta; class Magnoliopsida; order Fabales; family Fabaceae; genus Erythrophleum; species Erythrophleum ivorense. Next base: position 956,312 of record JAIUCV010000264.1, on the reverse strand, counting down.
GAGAGTTGACAATGAAATCATAGTGTGAACTTCAATTTTTAAATTAAGGGTAAGTGATTTTCTCACTATTATTAAAAATGCTAGCCAATCTTTTCTTTCCACATGACAATGTAATTTTTTACATCCAATGGGCGAACATCATATGAAACTTATTTTATCTTTGCAATCAAATTTCGATTGAGATGCAGAGGTGTTAGCTCCACATTTAAATTTGAATTATTGAAATTTGACACTGACATCTTCGCATTTTCAAGTGTTTAGTATGACATTAAATCACACTACACATTTTTTTAAAAAAAAATTAGTTGAACATGAAAGAAATAGTCTTGTGTTCAGCATTTTAACTAAAAATAAAAATTAAAGAAAAACAGAGAGTTGACAACCTTACATTCTTTGAAATACAATAAATAATTGAAAAAATAATTTTCACAAGTTAATATTTTTGTTAAACATTTTTTTGGTACGTAGCATTGATTTAAAAAAAAGTGCTTATAAAAGCACGTTATTTAATTGAAGGTAGGGGAGTAACATCAATAGATTCAGACATCAAAAGAGTAACATCAACAACATCAAAAAGTAATATCAACTCATTTTATTCTCTCGAGAATAATAATGCTTTTAGACATTGATCTTTCTATATCAAGTTCTTATAAAATGATATTTGCATTCTTCCTTCTAAATGCGTGATCATTTAATCAAGATAGGTGCCTTATTCATTTATTACTGGCTTAAATCAATGTCTATTCCAGTGATTAAGACTAGAAAAAGAAGATGAAGGAGCAAGATGAGATGGAAAGCAACAGATCGAAGAAAAGTGAAAAAGGATAGATTTACCATTTTAACATCTCTTTTCTGATCACTTGTAAATTTGATTCTAAACTGATCTCTTCTCCTTGGGTTAGCAAGCCACTCAAATTTAATCAATCTTCGTCCACATTTTGAAAGATTAAATAATGAGATGTCATGTCAAATTGAACCTCACTAAGGCTTCAACCTAGGTATGCCTTTTAAGCTAAATACTCCACAAAAATGGTCATTGTCGGTCGAAAAACGCTCAAGTAGTGCAAGGTTGACATATAATTATGGTGAACAAAGATTTGCAAGGATTGACAAGCATTTAGGTCCTTTCCATATGCAAGTGCATGCATATTCATCTTTCTTTCTCTGAAAGGCGCTTGGGCTTCAAATTGCAAATCACAAGACACCATTGTGGAATGTTGATTGAAAAATGACCTTGGCTGATAGGTAATGCTTGGATCACAATTCGCAATCACACTTTGCAGCAACAGGTTGCTGCATACAGTATCTATACGTTCTTATTCGTGTTGTCATATTGTAATCAAGACCAATCTTATTCTACGTTTTGGGGTTCATTAATTAGTTACATTAGTACTTATTGATTTATGTTACTTTCAATCGTTTAGTGAATTAGCTGGGTTAGTGGAGCCATATTCTAGGTACTATAATTACCCATGAACTCTTTTCTTGATCATAACGGTAGAACACTTCATTGTCTGATACGCAAAAGTAGCAAGAATCTTCACATCTTTCGGTTCTGTATCTGAGTTGATATGTAAACGACATATTCAAGGGAAGAAAGTACATTACCTTTTCCAATACAGTTCAGTGGAGGCAATATTTTGTTGTGATTGCTAGGAGGTAGAGGAGCTTATGTTTCATTGTAAGGAGGAATAAGAGCTTTGAAGCCTTATAAGCCTTGTTTCCTTCACATCTAACGTAAATGATTCCCTTTTGGTGGTTGTTATATACATACATTCTAGCACACATGCCCCTTATCCTAAGTGACAAACATCAATAGCATCAAGAAAGCCATTGTTGTTAGATATAGTGTCTCTGTGATGCTTTCTGTTAAATCAGTTCATTTTATTGTCCAGTATATTTATAGTTATAAACACTGTTACAACTAGTGGGTATTACAACTACAAGTCTATAACATACCTCAACCTTGAAGTTTATGTAATTGTGCTGTAAGTATACATAACATTAGTGGATGATAATTATGGTAGAATTACTATTGATTGAAGTAAATTAAAAGGGAAAACTACAATTAGGTATACTTAAGCAAGAAGAACAAGTGAGGATACTTTTATAAACGGACTTTATGAGAAGCTTCTTTTTTTAAAATAATAATAATAATAATAATAATAATAATAATAAATAAAAAGTAAATTCCTACAAATGCATATGCAGAGGAAACATGGTGGCCCAAATCGAGGCATCAATGGTTTAAATAAACTATCTATAACTTACCTGGGTCATCATGTTTCTCCTGCAAAGCTAAGAAGTCGATTGTTTTGAGGCCTAAATGTTTTAAAGCCTATAGGCCTGACCTAATCCGAATCATCTTGTTCCCATAAAAAATGAGTTTTAGCAGATCGACCTTGGGTAATAATGAGAAGTCCATGGATAGCTTTTAAAATCTATTGTAGGAACTTGGTCTTCAAATGTGAGAACTATAATGTTGAGAATCTATTTCCTAACACAATATTAGATCACAACAATTTCTAATTCTCTTTTGGTTAAGCTTACTCAGTACAATATTTTTTGAGCTGGTTTCTGTTTGCTTGGAAGAACATTGCATCAATTGAGGTCTTCCCTTATCATTCTATAATGCGGTGTATTCTTGTTTGAAGAAAATATGGAAATACAACAAAATTAATTGACAATTATGTCTTAGAGTGATTGCTTAGCTGAAGTCTTCCAGTTTTGTCAGTTTTCTTGCAAAGAACAAGGGTTAGGAGAGGCAAGTGGCAAGGACGACTATCCACTTTGCATCTATAGTGACTCTGGCTAGTACAATTATAAAAATGTCAAGCAAGAATTATTAACATACTTCTCTATTCAAGGTTAATAATAACAAAAGTTGCTTATGCTCTGGTTTCAACATAACATGGAATTAACAGTTTGTTTGCGTTATTTTCACCGTGGTTGCACATGCACGGAAATGTTATAACTTAAAAAAAAAGCAAATGGACAGTCTTGCTATGTTAGCATGATGAGAATGTAATAGCGTAATTAAGGTTTTGATTGAGGAGGAAGGAAGTCAAACAAGATTGCCTTTTTGACATCACTCTTAAGTTGGTCTAACAAATTGTTTAATAAAATATAGCCCTTCAAGCTCTTCTATTTTTTCGTTATATAAATCTATGCGGCTGAACTTAAATATACCATCACTCAGACAAAAATTGCAAAATCGCCCTTCATCATTTTTCTTTTTATATTTTATAAGTGATTGTGTCTCTGTGAAATAGGTGTTTTTCATCTTTCATCATTTACATTTTCTACACTTTTCCTAGTTATCATCACCTCGTGCACCATTTTTGAGCTTGCATTTGTGGGCACGACCAGGCACTACTTTTTTGATATGCGTCGTGCATGCATGTGTGTATTTTGAAAATACACTAGTGATAGGTGTTTGTGTTAAAATGAATTAAATGCTAAGCAACTAGAAAATTAATTTGATAATTAAGTATTCAAAATGATTATATATAAACGATAACTTTATGCAAGTTGTAATTAATTAGAACTTAAAACAATTGATTAGAATTTTAATATAGATAAAATAAAGAGAGATAGCGAGAAGAAGATTACACATAGTGTTTATTTAATAAATGGTTTATTTATACTTACCAATAATACTTAAAGTTTCAATCATGCTAGAACTCAATATTTTAGCTCACTTAAAACTCATTGATGGTTTATTATGTGTTCACCAAGAATACATAATGTTTTAATTTACTTAAAACTCACTTATAAGATGGGTTTTTACATAGCTTATCCTTTATTGACTTTTTTTTTCACTAAGAAAGGTTTACAATAGTTTAAATGAATTCTAAGACCTTTATAAAGAAGATAATAAGATCACTCTTAAAAACTCTCAAAAGCTAAATAAACCAAAGGCTAAGAATAAGATGAAGAAAATAGGGTGCATGATAACTTGATTGTTCTTTCTTTTTGTTGCTATGTCTTCCTTCTCTTTTTGCTTCCTTTATATAGTTGTTCTCTAAAAACTAGTTGTTAGAATACTTTCTCAATTAAATAGCTGTTATTCTTGATTTCCTTCTTCATGTTGAAATCTGACCTTCCTCCAAGTTTCTTTAATGGAAAATAGCCATTAGAAAATTTACTCAAGAGTTCTCTGCCACTTTGCTTTATTAAAACCAATAGCTTTTCATTATCAATTTGCTAGAAATTAGTTATTGTTCACAGATTTTTTAACTGTGCTACAAGGCTTGAAACACTATCTTTATTGTACAGATCAAAGATTAATGAGTGAGGAACCTCTAGTTAAAATTTCAGCTAAATCAAAGAAGAAATCACCATCTGATCATTCATTTGATGAAAAATGGTCAAAGCAAAAAACTCATACTCTAGCATGTTTCTTATGTCCTTTTCTCTTCATTTGGCTGTTGGAGAGCACAAATGATGATTTGGTTTGAAGATAATTCCATATTAGCTTCCTTAGGTGCTCCTTGATTGTTTATGTGGAGTGCATTTTTTCCAAATTTAATTTGCATGCTTCAATCATTCTTCTGAGTCTATAATTTGCATTGCTTTATAAAAAGGAAACTTTTGACCCAATGATTAAGAGTAATAGCCACAAATTACATGCAATCAAGTTTATATCAAACTATCACATTTATATTCAATGCTTTTGAAAATTAATGTCAATTAATAATTTTACTTCAAATCAATATTTTTGTTATGGTCAAAATAAATATCTACAAATTCCTTCTTTAAAATCTTAGGGTTAACATATATACACCTTTATACCAAGCTATATATAGCATATGTCTCACATGCTTATTAATAATTTACTAATATTCTTAATGGTTTTGTTCATGCCATAGATAAAACTACAAAATGTAACATATACGTGCTACACCAGGAGCATTATGACAATGAATGGCCAATTCCTTGGGTCTCATATTGTAGCTAAGGAAGGTGATAGCCTTCTTATCAAAGTGGTTAACCATGTTCACAAGAACATCACCATTCACTGGTAATAGTAATATTAGCTTAAGATATATTTGTTAAAAGGTTAGAGTTGTTTTGGGTAATTTTGATGTGGAGGTGACTTTTAAATTCTGAATTTTTAAGATAGGCATGGCATTAAATAGCTTCAAATAAAGTGGGTTAATAGTTAACAAATGTTTTTCTATCTAAGAAAGGATTTGTTAGAAAGAGAGAGACATAAAATAAAACTCAATAGGACTTATCCATATCAGCCCCACCTTCCCATATCTTTTTTCTTCTCTCTCTTACAAGATTCTCTCATGGATGGATTGGGCTGATGGACTTGCCTATATGAATTGGTGTCCCATTCAAACAAGTCCATCTTATGTATATAGCTATATTGCCGTTGGCCAAAGAGACATGCTACCACGTGTCATGGTTGAGAGCTACTATTTTATGATCCTATCATCATACATCCCAAGCTTGGGGTACCACATCCCTTTCCCAAACCTTATAAGGAAGTTTCTATCATATTTGATAATTCAGAGTTTTATTTTTGTTAACCTCAAATTATTTGTATATATTTGCTTCATAATGGTTTCCATAAAACCTTTTATAACATGCCATGGAATATTTGGATTTTATGAATATAATGGAGCCTGGAATGTATAAACTAACAAGCCTTAAATACTTCATTTAGAATCTCCAATATACATGTAAATTGCTTTATTAATTTTTAAATTTCAAGAGAATGGTGGAATGTAGATCCTAAGGCAATTCTTAGCCAAGCCTTTTAGAAAGGTGAAAAGCCAAATATCTCTGATGCTTATACCATCAATGGACTTCTAGGTCCATTGTATAATTGTTCTTCCAAAGGTATCATTTTTTTAATAAAAATTCTATAGTATTATACTTCAATTAAGTTCTTTAAGTGTATGTTATAAAATTTTTTGAATAAAAATGCAATATGTGAATAAGATTTATGTGACACTGAAGTGTAAAAAACTTCTATTTATTATATTTTTATTAGAGAGTAGAGACATCAGAAAAACAAAAGCATATTTAAGTTTTGGATGGTTATAATTCTTGATGAGTAATGGTTTTGGCGGATAAGTTGAAAGTGAAGCCTAAGAAGACTTACCTTAGCCAGTTGATCAATGCTGCATTTAATGACGAGCTTTTCTTTAGTATTGCAACCCACATAATGATAATAGTTGAAGTAGACGCTGTTTATGTCAAACCATTTGAGACAGACACACTTTTGATTGCTCTTAGACAGACCCTAAATGTTATCCTTAACACAAAATTTCATTTCCCCAGAGCCACATCCTCATGACTATTAGACCTTATGTCACTGGCCCTGGCACTTTTGACAATTCCATAGTAGCTTCCATCCTAGAATATGCAATCCCTCATTCAACTACCTCAATGAAAAATCTCCCACTCTTTAAACCTCTCCTCCCACCTCTTAATGATGCTTCTTTTGTTACCTCCTTCACCAACAAGCTTCGTAGCTTGACAACTCCTCAATTCCCAGTTAATGTACCCCAAAATATTGATATGAGATTTTTCCTTATGATACAAGACACTAGCATTCTCGAAGATGAAAGCCATCCTCCACAATTGCATGGGTTCAACTTCTTTGTGGTTAGTCAAGGTTTTGGAAACTTTGATTCAAATAAGGACCCATCAAACTTCAACATTGTCAATCCAGTCCAAAGAAACACTATGGGAGTGTTGTCTGTTGGGTGCCATCCATCCATCCATTTCATAAAAGCTCTCTTTATAAGTAAATTCAAGTTTTTGAGAAAGAAGCTTGGAGTTTGTAGCTTCCAAATCAAAGAGGAGTGTTGAACAATGTGCCTAAGAATCTGTCAAAGTTTGTTAAGATTAAATCAATTTATTTTTTTAGATTTTATCCACTAGCCATTTGTGGATTTGTTATTCTTATTTTCTATTGAAGTTGTTATTTATCAGTGCTATCTAAGATTATAGAGCATCATCTCCATTTTTGTTATTTTTTAATGTATTTAAATGTTTATAGTCAATCAATAAAAATATCCTTCGAATAAATAATTTGTTTTCTTTTTGTATCTTTCTTTTCCTCTTATTTTCACTATTTCCTGTGTAGTGAAACATAGTTTCCTTATATCGTGAAACCATAATTTCCCTACATTGTCATAGTTTCCTTATAGGTATGCAAACCTTAAAACGAACAATAGAGAACAGATCATTTCTACATTATTTTGCCTCTTCTATATTTGGCTATTATGCTACGAAGTATCAATACCTAATATAACTCTTTAAATTACATTTAGACACTAATATCATATTGCTATCTGTGTCAGCATTGAAATTATTTAAGATAGTAATCAATATGGCCTGGTTTCCAGTTTTGTTTTGTATACTATTTAGTTGATGTTTGTGGACGACTAATTGTTTGTTCTGTTGGCTCAATAATTTCTTATAATCCCAATTAAGGTTGATAATAATGAAAGTCTAATATTTAGATAAAAACTCATTTGTATTTCCATATATACTTAAATTATTTTTTCAAAATTTTTTTGTCAATTTTTTTTTAAAAAAAGATTCATGAAATTTTTTAATTTTATTTTTATGCTTGATATTTCATAAATGCACAAGTCGACTTTTTTGACAATTGTCTCTCATGTAAATTGATAGCATTAATAAGAATGAGACAGCTTGACCTTCTGTATAGGCACTCCCTCTTTGGTTCAAAGTGTTTTAGTAGAGTGAAAATATGAAAAAAGAATAGAGATGGCTTGAAATTGCTTAAAGCTAGTTGAAAAAAAGAAGCACCCTCATTACTCCATAGTTGCTCAATACCCTTAATGACTCTACTGCTTCAATGGATATTTTAAAGATGTTTTACAACAACTAAAAGTATGAAAGTATATATAGAGTAAAGAAATACAAAATAAGAACAACAACTAGTAAATACAAAACTTTCTTATTTCAAATTTGTTGTAATCTTCATTATTTTTATTATTCTAAGTTTTCTATTTGCTTAGTAACTGATCTATCTAATCATCTAAGAATCATTTTAAGAGCTTATTTATATTTCCTTAATTGATAAGGGTTCATCAAATCTTATATCACTTTTATGGAAATCTTTCTTTAGAGAGAAAAATTAGTTTGTAAGTAAATTGAGAAACCACTTATAAATTATAAGTGAGTTTAGAAACCTAATTGTGATTATTGTTGTGTAACTTTGATTGAATACTAAAAAATCTCTTAAATTTTGCAAGAAGAATAGATGTAGGTTTGAAGGACCAAATTAGGATACACACACTATATTTCTTCCCTTAATCATCTTTATTTTTCTGTTATTGTATTTTGCTTGAAAAGTTTACCCACAAAATCCTCTTAAATTTCTTTGATCTTTAACATCTCATTTATCCTAATTGCTTTGTATACATTTTGATATTAGTATCCTAATTATTTTAATTTTGCATAATCTTTGAAATCTCTACTAATGCATCCATTCACCATTCCTCTAGATGTATTCCTCGTGATCAAGAGGTATGGTTCATGCACTGCCACCCGGAGATCCATTCGAGCTGGGGTTTGAAGATGCCTTGGGTAGTGTTAGATGGAAAGCTTCCCAATCAGAAACTGCTTCCGCCACCAGCAGATCTTACCAAGTGTTAGAACGTCCTTTACTCACTTCTTGCTTCACTTCAATCCCAAATTCATGCAAGCTTCAATTTCTCTTTCGACTAACCATGTGACATCGGCTTTAATAATTATTGACTAATTCCTTGGAATTGAGAAACTTCCTTTTGTCGTCCTTTCGCATCTTTGTAACTAACATATCAACGGGTTTGTTACATGCCACCATTTTAACGAGAAATTTCTGATGACCAAAAATGTTTTATAATTCGAAACTTACTAATTCTTGAGATATCAGCGGCACACAAAGGAAATTTCTTTTTGAGATAATGGTGCAGAGAGAATACGGGAATAAAATATGGCAAAATATTTACAGCTCCACCAGGCAAATTAGAAGCATCGCATTCACATAATAAATTACAATGACCTCAGGCCCTTCCCACAACCGGCATAAAATTCCATTCTTCAGGAACTCGGGGACTCATCACGTCTTTCTTGATTGGGATATATCTTTGATACTCAAACCTACAAACCCATAAAGTTATTAGTTATTAAAATAGCACAACTACACTCAGACAGAGAGAGGAAGAGATAGAGAAACCTTTCAGAAATAATCTGTCCGTAGATCCTCCAGCGCAGGATCAACAATTCTGACTTCCTTTTCATCTTCAGTTGCCCCGAAGAGAGGAGCATCGAGTTCAGGAGGGTTCTGATAACAGCAAGATGAATTGTTTACTAATCGAACAGAGTATGACTATGATAAAATGAAACTGCGAAACCAGAGGTTGAAGGACATCATTCAAGGCAATATGGAAGAGATTGGGATTTGGATCCTCCCAATTTCTGTCTGATCCAAATTCCAAAGGTTGTCATGTTACCGTGGAACGAACGAGGGCCCAATTGACACCTCGGAAGAATGGGTGACGCTTTATTTCGTTTGCTCCTTCCTGTGAGCCCAATCGGTTTCTGGGATCTCTGTGCAATAATCGGTACATTAACTGCTTTGCATGGAGACTTACCTGCATCATAACTAAATGCCAATTATCACAAGATTATCATATAATCTTATCGTCAATATTTCAAGAAAACAGCTTCCTTCTGTGAGAAATACATGGAGACTCCCCTCCCCCCCCCCCCCCCCTTCTTTTTTTTTTCTTTTTCTTCTTTTTAAAAGGTAGTGGTGGACCATCCATGAGACCACAACTGTTCCACCATCAAGCAAGTGTCAAAAATTCTCTCGGAAGTATGTATGTGCTCACTCTGCTGACCTTAAGAACCTAAGCCACACCAGAGTAACAGTTCTAAGGATCTTTCATAACAAGTTGCAGCAATGACTGCTTCATCAATAAGTTTGAAGAATTCTTTCAAAAGTATGCATTTGCCAATTCTGAGACCCCAATAGGAACATGTGTTATATCAGAGCAACAATTGTAAGCATCAATTGAGAATAATATGTTGTTCAGCAGAGTAAACTCACCGGTTTACTTTTGGGAAATTTAAGATCCTTGCGAAGAATATTAGCAAATGTTTTTTGCCTTGTCTTTCCTCTGAATGGTGTATATCCATACATCATTTCATATAGAAGAATACCTAAAAAAAAAAAAGCAATCAAATCAATCTTTGTGGTGTTAAAAGTCTCAAATATGTCCATATCAATCTCAGGGCTGTCACACTGCGTGTGGAAGAGACCAACGAACTTTGACGAGGTCAATGGTTTCAAGAAATCACAAATCTTATAAGAAAGAAGCAATAAGGATGAAAGGTTAGTGTTTACTTTTAGCATTTTGAAAGGCTAGTGATAACTGTTTCAATTTCCATTCTCCAACTCCAAAAATCATATCAATGGGCAAATATGTGCAGAGCCTCGGTTATTTGGAAAAAAAAAAAAAAAGAATAAAGAGAATAGGCTCAGATTATAATAGAATATCATATGCAGAAAAAACAGGTAGAATCCCTTTGTTTAATTCAATTACGGCCAAAAGTATTGACAGATGCTTAATTCCAATTTTTCTACGAAAACCTTCATATGTCCCCGCAGGACATGTATAAATGCATTCAATTCTCTTTTATTTGGTTGAAATTTAAAAAATTGATTTAGTTTCCTTCATTTATTATAAAAATTAACAATTACCAAGAGCCCACCAATCCACAGCACTAGTATGGCCTGAACCAGTTATAATTTCCTGCAAAGAGTATTGAACTGTCAATTACAACAAATTTTGAGAAATTCATATAAATATTCAAAGAAGTTCCAACCAAAATCAAGAAGGAATGCAATAAAATCCTCACCCCCCACCCTTCACGATAAATGAAAGTCTCTCATAGGAATAGGAAAATTCATGTCAATTGGCAAGTTTATCAAGAATGATTGGACAAACAAACTGTAAGTCTTCTCCTCTCCCTTTTAAGGGGTTTATATATTTCTTATCTTACAAAGGCTATACTACAGAACACTTTATTGTTTCAATGGATTATACTTGATCTTTAAAATTATTGAGTGAACACATATCAACTACTCATGCATGCTTGTTTAAAAGATCCAACATTAAGCTTGTTATCTTTTGATAAATAAACATCACAATTTAAATTTAACCAACAGATATTATTTTTGAATTTACAGGTTTCTCAGGTATAGCTTACAATGAGGCAGATCATGAGCTATAAAGTAGAAACATTTGATTAAAAAACTTCTGAAAATTTGCAGTGGAAAATGATTTTTGTTGATAGTTATTAATAATTTTCATGAGCAGGATAAACAAAACAAATGCATAGTGCAAGACAATGTGCAAAGATGGGACATTATAATAATATGTGCAGTCACTATAAAACAAACGTCTGAACAATGCATATTTTGAATCATCAATTTTTTCTTTTTTTTGCTGCACAATAATAATATGCCCAGAAATAACAAACCGGAGCTATGTACTCTTCTGTGCCAACAAAAGAATTTGATGCTCTCATAGGTTCAGCCATAAATAGTGGAGCCTGTTGACCTTTCTGTCGTTTCTTCTTTTCATTTTTAGGAGGAATTAAAAGCTGGAAAGAGTGCAATCGGGCATAAATTAATTGTTTCAGCAGTCACAGTTAAAAAGTTTTTCTTCTAATCTAATTAAAAACTACATTATCTGAAGCTCTTGTCACCAAGATACCTGTGGTTTGCAGGATGTTAAACATGACAAGTCAAAATCTGTCAGAGACACGTGCCCATTTCTCTGGAGTAACACATTTTCTGGCTTCAAATCCCGATATATTATTCCTGCAAATTCTCACCAAATAACATAATTAACTTGATTTTTGATCTAGCAATGGTGAAATGTCTTAATATGCATCATAAAACTTCTTTGCAAGAAGGAATTTGTTTTAAAAGAAAAGGCTCACAGAATTGTCAGAATGGCTATGTTTCATGCCTGACAATTTGCAAAGAAAATTTTCTAGTACATCTATAAATAGTTGCAGCCTGTTAAGTTTATTGAAGAGTCACCATAAAAATATTGTCCACTAGAAATTTCCCAAGACAGTTTTATACGTTAAAAAGAGAAGGTAACAACAGAAATTATCATCTTGTAATACGGATGTATATAAGATCAATAACGAATAAGAGCCTACCTTGACAATGGAGGTACTCCAATGCAATCACTACCTCAACAGCATAAAACCTATAATGATTAATACATTTATGTCAGTTCTAGGAAAGTATAGAAGCAGAAGTTGCGGAATTGTAAATCAATTCTTGGCATTAAAAGTGGTTATTGACAACCATGTAATAAACTCCACAACAGTAGACCAAATAAATAAATAAAAAGAACCTGGCATTAATACTCTGCTTTCAGTAGTAGCATAATTTACCTAGCTGCATCTTCTTTGAGAACTTTTGTTGGCTGTCGGTCCAGAAGCAGGAACAGTTCTCCACCAGGACAATAATCAGTTATCAAGCAAACGTGTGTTTTGGTCTGCAAATTAATGAATTGTCAAAGAATTGACTCACTATATGGTAAAGCAGCCATGTAAGCATCATTGATAACTTGTAACTGCTCAAATGAATGTACTTGGAAATCAAGGCATCAAGCTAGCTAGGCTCAGAAAAGGAATATCAAAAATCAATGTGAGAGGTCATTTTCTGTAAAAACAGGAGTGAACATTGAAGAGCTTGATACTTATTTGCACTCCTCTACATAGGCATCGCCAAAACCAGGTAAAAGTGATTGAGTAATTATAATAGATCCTGATGCTCCTACCAGTTTATCTAATCATTAATAATTAAAAAGTTTCTTTTCTTCAGAGTAATACTGGACTTTCAAACCTGAAAGGAAGCATATAATGCAGGAAGAAAAGGGTGGTCCAACATGTCGAGGATTTCTCTCTCCGTACAAGCTCTATGCACCTGTCGTAAGTGCAAAATGGGTAAAATGCCGCTATAATTCAATTTACTATAAAATTGGAATAAATCCTGTAACTCAATGTAAGAGAAGCACTTCAGTTGGTTACCTATCATTAGAGATAACTAGATCTACGTACAGAATAAAATACTACATAACCATAGTACATAGATAAAAAGTGAACTAACAGGCTTAAATAATTTAGTGCACTGGTTAGAAGTCATAATTGACCGAATTAACTGACGGAAATTAAACTGCATAAGCAAAAGGGAAATAGAGTGAAGTAAATATGGTATAGAAGAACTTCCACAGGAAGATGTCTAGATGGGAGGAGACAAGTAGACTGAAAATTTAGCAGTAAAGTGGAAAAATTAGACATGTTAAATGATGATATTCAGTACCTTGTTGCGATTGAGCATAACACCTTTATCCATAGCCTTCATGGCAAAATATTGACCAGTTCCACATAGCTCCACCAAATGCACACTGAAAGCCAGTAAACAACCCATGATAATATCACTGCCACAGACATTTGATTTTGAAAAATAATGGAGTAGAAATAAACTTCCTATTATCCATATCAGTGACAAAATTTTCATTAAGATTATACATTGTGAGCTCTCTTAAATTTTCAGCTAAACTAGAGACTAATTTATCTACTAATTTCTTTTAGATACAGAAATTCCATTACAGAAAATTTAGACAAACTACTTAAAAATCATCCATCTACACTAGGATTCCCAGACTTATCTAGCAATGGTTAGAAAATACAAAACTAATAAAAGTAACAATAACGTTACTATTACTCGTAATTTGTGCTTTCTTAAGCCAAAAAATATTTAAAAATAAAAGCATCTAAGTTTATATATGTTTGATGAAAGTGCAGTTACAAGTTTTGATTCTCAACCCCATGTTAGTTATAATTCATTTCACTAGGCGGTTAATTTAACCTTCATTCCACCAATTCAAGCATGCCTAAAATGTCGGGAAATGGAAAAGAGAAACAAGAGAATAACCTGCCAGTATCCCCAGATCCCAAAGGTTTTATTGGTCTAAAATGCTTCAAGCCTATCTCTTCTCCACTATCTAGGATCTGCAAAACCAAGGTTACATAAGCAACAAGCAAAATGTAACTTGCAAGAGATATCAGGAAGTCTTGTAGGAAGAAAATCCAAATATTTAGGACCGTATGGAACACAGAAGGATTTAGCGGGGTTTCATGTCATGTTTACAAACTCACAATAAAAAAAGTCTTCAACTGAATACAAAAATATAAATAATGTTATCATAACTTCCCAGAAAGCCAATTGAAACTACAAAAAAGGAAAGACAGAAAGACAAATTAGCACAGATTTCAAATGAACCATGTTGTAATTTTTACCACATTTGCCAATGGTAGTAGTTTATGGCCATACTTTGTACATGTAATTCCTGAATCCTCTATTAGGCAATAGCATTAACTTCAAAGACCAGAAATCATGACATATTTTATAATATGATAGTAATACCTTCAGGATAGCTCTCCAAGCAGGGTTATCCTTCCTATGAGGCTTTGGATGAACCAATTTTGAATGATTTAACCATAAATCTTCTGGTTTCTGCAGGTACTCTAACGTTCATGTTACAAGTTGAATTTAAAAGCTCTCAGAAGAAAAAGATGACCAGGATACATTACCAAATTTGCATCTGGAAGTTCTCTCACTGCCTCATCAACATTTTCTGCAGTTTGTTTGACCTGAGAGATAAAATTGATATAACTCAGAGGAAAATAAAGCAAAATAGATTAAAAAACAAAATCACACTGTTACAAAGAATGCCAGAAAATATTATACGCAAATTGTTCTTTGGTCATAAAAGAGGCATGTTAGTTTCATTGGAAAAAACCAGGGGTCTTAGACTTTCAAATTTAAAGCTTCTAATTGGATTCGTAATTATGTTTGATACTGAAAGATAATTTACTATCTTAATATTTGCTAAACTATTGAAGCACTTGGAAATAGGCCATACCACATGCTCTCCTTCCTTTGCAGTGTCTTCGGCAATACAGTTGTGAAGAGGTTCCACATGCTGACTACCATCAAGTTGAACACCAATAAAATACTGTACTTCTCCCTGTTAAACCAAGAAGGAAAAGAGAAAAGGGCTAAATTAGAGGATAAATGCTTCCTCTTTGCTCTGTTGAAAGGAATACAATAATAACCTAAAACAAAAGCCATGTGAGAAGATATTAAAAGAACTAACACCACCAGAGGATTATCAGAAAACCTATACCTTCTGATCACGCATCGGTTGCAGATGGAACAGGTTCCAGAACTTTTTGCCTAGATTGAAATTCACAATGTTAAATAGCTATATTTCCTTGGCAGGCAAAGAGAGGAATTCTAAAACAAGATTATATATGAAAACATTGTGAATCAAGTTACTGTCAATCAAGACACAAAGTGGACATAACAGAATTCTTGTTTTGTTCCTTTTTAATAGAAAAGTATAGTGTGACATTGAACATCTTGTAAAATGTTCATCATTTTAAACTCATATAGATGGGTATTCCAATTTGCATTATTAAATATTTATGTAATACCTACAAAGTTAGAGCATATAATGAATTAGCCCATTAAAGTGGCTTCCCTGTAGAATATCACAAAAGCCTACCACTCTTCGTATAATTAATTAGCTGCACAGTAACTTCTGTTTGGTTGTCAATTGCCTCTCTAATTTTTCTCACAGTTGCTGGATCAGTTTCAGGTCCTTGCAGAAACCTGAAATCACCAAATAGCTTATATGATAATGCAAATGAATTTCAATGAGAAAAAAATCATTTTCATGTATATCCATATTTACCATCGCTCCATGATGGAAATACTTACACTCCAATAAAGGAAGCCTTAAGTGAAGTTTGAAGCATTAAGTTAAATTAACTAAGTAAAAATTATCTGCAATTAGATTATGCGCAAGTATTATATGTGCACTATGAGGCATAACTTCTAAAAACAGAGCTGTACTTGTGCCCAACAAATGCCAAACATTTGTATTAGACATGAGGCAGCACTTCAAAGTATATATGCACTTCCATTTCTAGTGTTTGTGTCCATGCTTCCTAATATACGGGCTAGTGTTTTGATATTCACTGCCATGTTAATGAAAGATTACTTCAAAGCATACCTGCAATTTCTTCCCAAAATTTCTTCACGACTATACTCTGTGAGCTCTAGGAAGCTATCAGATGCAAAGATCTGAAAAACAAATACAAATGATGTCTTGATACATCTTCATCTCCAGTAACAAATCCAATACAGAATCAATATTGTCAGTGTAAGACAATTGTTATGAAGAATCTTACAATGGGATTATCAGGCAGTCTTGGATCTGTAATGACAAAATTCTTTTCAATACGTTCAAGTGTTGTTGCAAGATCAAGACCCTTTCGCTTCTCCCTTTGTGTTAGTTTGTCATCAATACTATCAGGCCTCTCATCTTCCTCACTCTCAGAGCTGTCCTCGAGAACTAAATTGTCCTCAAAGCTTTCATCATTGGACTGACTTTTCTTAATAAACCTGAAGCTTAGAAAGATAACGTAGTGATATAGCATCATACACAAACTACAGAGTAAACAATAAAATCATAGAGCTGAATATAAAAAGAGACAAGTATAACATCACTTGCTGAGGAATAACCATACCCCATGAAAGAACGACGACGGGAATTTTTTTGTTTCTTTTCAGGCAGCTCGTTGATTCGCTGCATTGAATTTCTATGTCCCCCATGTGATTTTGGCCTGAATGTAGCTACACTCTCTGATTTCCTCCTCGACAAACTTTCTGCTCTCTCTTCTTCACCACCTCCTGATTTTCTGATCAATGGACGGTTTGCTGATTCACTAAGTGCTCGTGGCCGCTTCACAGCCTGCACTAACTCAGATGCTGCGGAGGAAGCCTTCTCTTTCTGACGAGCTGCGATACACAAGCTGTCAGTATAGTTAAGATTGTGACTACTTTTGCTTGGTTAGAAAATTAGTTTGAAACATGCTTAGTGGCAACATAATGATTTCTCCCATCTTTGGCGATCGGACTATCAATTGTAATGCTTCTTCGCCTAATCATTGGCAGTGTTAGATATAGCACGTTGATGCTAGATTTGAACACTAATCAGTCTTACAAAATCCCCCCAGCTAAGAATTTCATATTCAGACTAGACCTCCATTGATAAACTGATGCTGATTCTATCTTTCAGGGAAAGCGATTTGGATTGATTTTTATCAAGTCAAGCCACTTACTTGTTTATGAGAGAGAGACTCAAGCAGACATTTTGAAAGCTTCGATAGAAGCGTTAAGTGAATAGATTTCTTCACTCTCCAAGACGTTGGTTATATTTCAGTAGTCTTTTGACTCTTTTCAAAGCTTAGGAATTAGGAACCATGTCAGCATTTCTCTTGGAGCATAAAGTTTTTATATGACGCTATATCCAAATCCAACCCTTGCTAAAAGCTTCAATACTTTCCCATAACAGATCGTCAAATATGATAATATATTACTGACCTTGTGGTTTCATTAATTTTTCATTAATTTTGTCTAAGTTCTATTTGTACAAAGATACGCATGTTTCAAGTATGACTTTGTTATTAGTTATTTTTTAATTTCATCTAAAAGAATTACTTATTTTTTAAGTCATCGATTTTATTAATTACTGTTTCTTCGCATCAAAATTTGAAATATCATCATTCAGTATTTAATGATCAGATACGCAAACTGCTTCCTTTCGTTCATGTTTATCTGGTTTTCCTTTCTGGAATTCAATAAGCTTCCAAGAAACTCATTATTCCTCGGAAGCAGAATAAAGTGGATGAATATTTGACAAGTGAGAAAATCCTAAGTATATACCTAAAGAAGACTGTAAAGAACCCATAAAAGCGAATTAAAGATTATTATTAACTCCTTACATCTATCTTTAATGCGACATGCAACGTTAAAGATTTTTCATGATATTAGTAGTGAAATATAAGATGTGTCCAAATATACCATCATATCGAATCAAAGACTCGGGCAATCCATTGGGACGTAGCGTCTTCTCCTTGGACCCCTCCGTATGCTTACTAACCTCCACTTGCATTCTGTCAGAATCACCCACAAAAGATAAGACATACGTAAGCATCCCACTGTATTACTATTACTATTGACTTAATAATTTCATCCGAATACCCTGATCACCGTTCATTAACAATCGTTTGGTTCTACTTATGCTACTGTCTTGTTACATCAAGGCCCATAGCAGTCAATGTCAAGGTTTGAATCTTGGCCCAGCAGGCAGGGACAAACATGTAAAGAAAGAGTCCATTGGCTCAAGATATAGGAGCATATTTCCACAATCTCAGGCTCAAATTAATAATGGGATTCTTGATTCCGTAACCCACTAAACCCAGCAATCTTTCACACCCAGCCTCAGTTTGAGGGTTTTTTTTTTTTCAAATACGGTAGGATATCCTCAAATTTTATCCAAACTATTATCTTCTAAGATGATATTAAAAGTGCACTCTCCCATATCAATTTGGTGTATGTAAAATTTTTTAATCTTAGAGTACTTCTCAAAAAATTAAATCTAAATTGTTAAAGAAAAAAAAAAACTATCTGTTCTTATTAAGAGAGCTAACTCTCTTGGGTGAAAAACAAGCACTCTAATCTTACATATTCATGGCAAGAGCCTTCCTCAACCAAAAAGAGAAGCAAATCTTTAATGTGGACATGAAAAAACATTTGATTAAGCACGGCCCCCCTTGCCAGTTTTCTACTTCAAAGAAGATGATATTCTGAGCGCTAAGTATCCAATAAACCATGGATGCACACTACTTTGAAGTGACGTATCATGTATTTTGCTTTGTCTGTTTGCCTGTAAGATATCTAGATCCGCACACTGTCATTGTCATGCGAGAGTGAGAATTCATCAAGCTCTCCCCACTCAGTATACACATGAAACACCTTGCGTGCCATAATTAAAATTGTCAATTTTTGGTCCCAAACCATGAATAGCCGAACCAAAAAAAAAAAGTCCCAAAATAAGAATTATGAATAAAGAAACTAAACTAACCCAATAAATTTGAGAACTTTCCCATTGTCGTCCTTGATGGGTGAAATAGTGAGAAGGTTCCAAAATGGTGTCCCATCCTTCTTGTAATTCAGCAATCTTCCACAGTAACTCGTCCCAGCTTGCAACGCCTCCCTTATCTTTGCCACGTCTTCTGGATCCGTATCCACTCCCTGTAAAAACCGACTGGGCCCCACTCCGACCCGCAATCAAAACTCGTTATTACAGTTAGAAGGACCGTTGCATTTTTTTAAAAGTAAATTATCTCATTCTTGAAAAACTACAAAATCCTTAATTTTGGTTCTCTAAAACATTAACTTCTCAATTTTCCTCTTAATTTTTTCTCAATCAATTTAATCCCTTTATTTGTCAGGCTTACATGAATTTAACTAAGTTATTGTTATGGATGGCCCAAAAAAAAGAAACAACTAAGTTATTGATATAAATTAGAAGGTGAATCTTGTGCACAATGTACAAAAGTTTACAAATAAAAAAGGAGAAAAAAAATCTTGTTAATGTGAACCTCCCATTTCAAAAAATGTCAAAAATAGATTATGACCAGTGATTAAAAAATTTGAGTTTTATTATAGATATAGATTAGCAAAATGCTTATGTAATTATTATAAGATGATAATCATTATAAGATGAAATAAGCATAAAAAATTGCAAAAGAAATCATAAATTAATAACTATAGTACTTAATTTTTTAATTTTTTTAACATTATGGATATGTTTGGTATGGTGATGTAAAGGAGGAAGAAATACAAAAATTAGATAAGTAGAATAAGTGAAATAAAAAAATTATTTTTATGTACCTATTTTTTTAAAAATAATTTGATAGTTAAAATAATAATGTAATTAATAAAATAATAATTATAAAAATATAACACATTACATAATTATATAAAAAATATATTCACATTGGGCTGTATTAGATGGAGCCTATGTGTAATCACTTCATTAGTTTAATTAATGACTACAGAAAGAGTTCTATAAAGCTAAGTCAATAACACTGTTAGATTCACATAAGTTTGATAAATAAAAGATTAAATTGATTCAAAAAATTATTAAAAGACAATCGAAAGGCTCACATTTTAAAAGATTAAATTTAAAAAATTGTTATCTTCTAATGTAAATTTCTTTTTAACAAAGGTAAAAGGAAATTCTATTACCAGTTCCTCCCTACGACCTCCTTGGAAGTATAACCCGTCATCTTGAAGAATCCGGCACTCGCATACATTATCGGATAATCGGGTTTGGTAGCGTCCGAGACCACGAAAGTCTGTTGGAACACCGACAAAGCGTCCTTCAAGTCCTCGGAAATTCTCGGAATTCCACGGAATTCTTTTCCACCGTCGTCCAACAATTCGGCGGAGCTTCTCACCGAGTTGTTCGAGCTCCTTCTCGAAGTACCCGCAAGCTTCGCATTGGGTTCCTCTCCTCCCGAGTTTCTCACAGCTACTCCTTGCGGCTTCCCTGTCTCCGTGTCAGTCTTCAGCACCAAACCCCACTCCGCTGCTCTCCGCGCCGCCGCGCCGACCTCTCCGGTGAAATCCACAGCGGCCGGGGATTTCGCGGACAGGTCAGATCGGTCGTTGAGAATTGCGGACAGGGTTTGCGTGGGTGGATTATCGGAGTCCTTGAGGGCCATCCATGACGTGCTGGTGACGTCATCCTTGTGGGTGGTAGTGGATGATGGCTCGATCCACGTTTTCCACTTGGGGTGAGGTCGGAACGGCGAGTTCGATGGACTGTCGGTTGTGTAGGAGGAAGGGTTGAACACTTCCAGCGAACCACGAGGGTCCCTCGGAAATGATGATCTTTGTGATGATTGCTTTGCTGATTTATCTGACTGCTCCATCTCTCCCTGTTACAATACGTTTATGTAATCTGAATGTGAATATTGTCAATAGAGATTTCAGTTTCAGTGATTATGCGAAATTATTAAGTGTGGGAATAATGATCAACTCCGAAATTCAATTTGGATTGTCACGCGTACTTCAAGTTCAAGACTAGCGTTCTATTAGAGTATAGTGGGGTAGTGTCAGTAATTGTAATGGGGACTCTTGGAGAGTGATGTGAAGCATCTCACATCTGTCAAGGTAGTTTTGTCCACTGTAAATGAAATCGGGGTATATGGCTGGAGAAGTAACAGGGAGACATCAACTATTAATATTTAGTACATTAATGCTGAGACGAAGACGATATGTGGGTTCTTTGATAATTATGGCGGAAAAGTAACAGCAACATGCTGTATGCAAAAATTACTGTCTCTGATGATTGATGGAAGCTCTGCATAATGCAGAGTATCTCTCATGGCTGGAAAGTGAAAAATGTTGACGACTTAGTTGAAGTCAAGGAGAATGGTTGGTGATACAAATCAAGTAAGCATACAAGTGTATAGAAGAAATATTGATTGAAAAAGTTACCGGCAGCTTTGAAAGTAACAAAAAAGATTATAAGAGGCACTTTCTAAACTTGCTTTTTAAGCTGTCTGAGAGTCGAATGGTTTAGAGAGTTTGTCAATTGTCAACTGAGCTCAGAATAAGGACAATTCGATAAAAGTGAAAATATAATTAAAATTGGAAATACCTGAGCAAGTTCTGACTGTGCTGCTGATGAATTTGAAGGGTTCTGTGTTTTTCTGCTTTTTGTTCAGAAAAAGCGCACACGAGAGGGAGGATAGAAGATAAGAGTATAGGAAGAGAGACGGCGAGAAGATGGTGTTTTAGAAATGACTTTTAAAGGCAGAAAGGAAGGAGGCAAGAAATTATAAAAGAGGGACAATCATTGTGAAAAGGTTTGGCTTCTTATCCTTGTGTATCGAAATCTCACATGGTTCTTTGCAGGTAAACCTACAGCCTATTCACTCTTCATAAAATTCTTACTTCGAATGATTTCACCCTTCAAATTCAAATTGAGAAAGGTTCTTCTTGTGTTGCTTACCTCCAGTGATTTCTTTTCCCAGTAATTGACAGTCTGGAAATAGGTTGGCAAGCAAGAAAAGCAACAAGAGCAGGGGGGAATGCGTACGTCGTCTCTGCCACGTTGATCTTTGCAGGATCTACCGACCACTTGATCATAGGACCATATTGTTTGCCTCTCTTTGTCAGGGAAGTGGAACTATAACTGATGATAAAAACAAAACCACACAACCATAAAATCTAAAATTATTCAGACAAAAATATAAATATCACCCTCAATTTTATAAATTTATTAACCCTTTTTCAACTTTGAAAATTTAAAAAGATACTTTATTTAATTATTATCTTTTAAAATTTAAATCTTTATATGTTATTTTTACTTTATTAAAAAATTATTTTAAATTTTATTATTGATTATTTTTAAATGAATTAAGGTGTTTGTATTATATGTGACAAATAAGAATTTGAAAAATAATAACTGAGTGGAGTAGTGTGTTTCCAAACGAGAATATTTACATTTTCTGAATTATTTACTAGTATTGAGGTTTGGAGAACGCGTAGTATATCTAACATCCTTGCACAGGACAGACGAACAGAAAAGCATGGTCGCAAAGATACGCTTGGAAAGTGGACACGTGACATCAGTGTTATAATTAAAATTTCCAATAAAGTTGGATGGAAAATGGAATGGTGGATGGTGTTTACCAATTTAATGTGCCTAAAGTGATTAGAAGCGGAGCGACATGTGGTTTGTTTGAGGTTGAGCTAGATTGATCAACACCTTTAACTTCATGATGTGGACCGTGAAGGATACCTAAGAATATAATACGATAAGTTTTGGCTCATCAAATATCGACCATTTTATGAATTACTTGGAACATTATTGCAGGCAAAAAAAAGAGAAACCTGGAACTTTGCAGAAAATGGAATATATTTTCAATTAACTTCGAATAGGAATTTTTTTGCGATGTAGGTTTAAGGAGCGCTCCCTTCTTCCTACATGTCACAGTCCTATCTATTTATTCTCTTTCATTATTTTCTTATCTTCGTCATTTCTTAATCAAGACCTAATTACATTTATGATATATATGTAATGATAGATGTAAGTCAAAAGAATATTTTTATTGCAGTAAGTATTGCCCACATGAATATATGTGTATTTCAATTAATTATATTTTAAATTAAAAACAAATATTTTACATTAAAATTAAAATATTTAAAAATAAAAAATAAAAGTCTTCTACCACTTGGAAGTTATTTGATATATCATGTAATATTATTATGTGACAAAAAAAAACGTGTTCATGTCGATATGTCATTGACATTATAGATCAACAAATTGAAACATTTCAGTAATTACTATAATATAAAAATATAAATTTGTTGAGAGCAAAATTATAATAAAAATAAATTATTTTAATATTATTGATTAAAATATTAATAACATGCGCATGATTTTTTAAAGCTTATGCTCATAATACTTATGTACAATAGGAATTAGTGACACTAATTTTGTTCTATTTAGTGACCTTAACTTTTTTTCTATTAATTCAATTCGTGTTGACATTTAAAATATATATAAACAAATTAGTAATGATAAAATCTGTTTAAATTATAGTTCTCAGAATTGATCAAGTCAACCAGTTTGATCGATTGGACTAAGAATCTATCTCTACTTCAATTCAATTAACTTAAAAAGCTGATCAACTAAAGAATTAATGAAAAATTAGTTGAATTAGTCAAAATTAGGCTAGTTAAAAATTGGTATAAATAGATTAATAAAAAAATTTTAAAATATTTTTTTATATAATAAAATAGTTCATCTTACATAAATTTGACAAATTAAAAATAAAAAGTACTAAAATAAAAAAAGTTGAAACATAGAGAAATTTAAAAAAATCAAGAGA
Source organism: Erythrophleum ivorense (assembly GCA_026724425.1). NCBI lineage: Eukaryota > Viridiplantae > Streptophyta > Magnoliopsida > Fabales > Fabaceae > Erythrophleum > Erythrophleum ivorense. The sequence goes on along the minus strand of JAIUCV010000264.1, from coordinate 932,420 downwards.
GAATATTAAAAAAAAATAAAAAATACATATTTGACTATTTTTAATACTTATTTTTTATTATGTCCCATCCTCTAGCATGAGACATAATAAAGAATTTATTATTCACTTTTTGGTTTTTTTATTTTTTTAATAATAAGTATAATCTTAATATAATTTAAGAATTTAAAAAAATTAATATTAAATAATCTTAACTTTTAAATATAAATAATTTTTGCCTTTTAATTAAAAAATACTTTTTTAAATATATTTAAAAATATTAAGTTAATAATTAAATATTTAAAATTTATTTTTTATATTAAAATTTTAATATATAAAATTTTAAAAATATATATTTAATTATTACTAATTCAAAACCAATATCTCCATCAATTTAATAATTAGTTCAATTTTTAAAATATTAATTTTATTTTTGAGGTAGGCTTAATCCAAAATTATGAATTAATTTTTTTTTTAATTTCTCAAATAAATTGAGCGTCTCAAATTATGAAAAAAAAAAAGATAAATAGAACTTACATAGATGAATTCAATCTTACTTAAATGAAATCAATGTATTTTCTTTTCTTTCTTACAAGACGTCTCAATCGCGAGGGAAGATCCATTGGCAAGAATTACAAATTTACTAGGGGGGCAAAGTGAAGAAGGAAATCAGCCCTATCCTACGAAATGGACAGGGGAAGACTTCAGCCCAGAGAGTCCAGATGCCCTAGGTCCCCTAACCCATGTGAACTGCTTTTCATAAAATCATCTTATCTGCTCCTTCTCGTGGGAGGGTCACATCAACCCCCCCCCCCCGGGCCCCAAATCTTGAACATTCTTATTTCTAAAAATATATATTCAAAATTTAAAATTAATTTCCCATCTTATATTCTAATTATTTGCCATGTAGGCAACTATGAGGTCATGGGACCCTGAGGCAACATAATTTTGGTTGGAAATTGACCCTTGAAAAGCGATTCTGTCCATCCTTTCCGTTTGATCTCTATCGGCTTTTACTTGCCCATTGCAATTCGCATGAGTTGCCCGTCCTGACTTCGTTGCCGGTGGTCCGTGACCCAAACTTCAATTTAATCAAAAACGACAACAAGATATTTTTTCTGATCTCATATATATATATATATATATATATATATATATAAATGAATTTTTTTATATTTGATTTAGTTTTATATATTAAAAATAAATTACCATATTAATTACAATATTTTAATTATATCATTTATTAAATAAGTCATTCAAATTATAAATAATGATGATCATTAATTTTAGAGAGAAAGTACACATATTAAATAGGGATATTTTTTAAAAATAATTTTTATTTGAGACAAGATTAATTACTTTTAACTAATTTTTTTAATATTTATGAATTAATTATTTATTTCTTATATATGAGACCAGAAGGAATATTTTTTTTGATCTAAAACATGACTCATTTTTAACAGATTTATATTTTTTAAAAAAATTAGTTATATTATTAAATTTTTTAAATATTATCATGTTTTTTTAATCTTACTCCATAATCAATATAATTATTATCATTAAATAAGGAGTTTTTAATACAATTATTATTATTAAATAAAAATTATTATTAAAAAATTATTATTATTATTATTTAATGACTTACATTTTAGACTAAATTTTTTTTAAGTAATTTATATTTTGGGGAGAATACATTGCTAATAACCCATCAAATATTGGGCAGGAGAATCTGATAGGACTGATTTTGCCTAGATTTGGTTATTTTGTTGTCCAAAATTGACTCATTCTCAAACTTTTCGAATGGGTCTAAATTTATTTAAGTTTCATTTCAGATATCTTATTTCTAATTGAAGAAACAATATTATCTTTTAATATTTACCCATCCATCAACTATATGTTTTTGAAAATTGCAGTTTATATGATTCTCATAAGTCCGATTTTGATGGAGGGAGTAAGACAAGAAAGGAAGGGAAAGAAAAAGTATGGATTGGGAGACACTATTTCGGAGCTTTTGATTTGAACAAGGAAAGGGCAAATGGACCGAGCGGCAAAATATGTATATTGTTAAGAAATTAAAACCTTATTCAAATATAGTAGAAAGAGAAGCAACCTTTTCTAGGACGCGGGATTTCGGTCTCTAAAAGGCGCCTGTGGACACTGCTTTGATGATTAATTTTGGGGAGATTTCCAAAGTTCAAGATTGGCACCCTTTTCCTTTTGGTCTGAAAATTCAAGGCCACCTCAGCTTACAAAAGGAGAGACATTATGTACGGGCTTGGCCATACAAATATGGGCTGCTACATCTGCTCAGTGTAGTCCATTTACAACCTTTTGTTCCATTAAAAAAAAAAAAAGAAGGAAAAAGCGTTGTTCCATTTTAACCGCATTAACTTTGCTTCGTGCCTCAACAAACTTCACTTAGAATTACGAAAAGCAAAAACCGAAAAACAAAAAAAACAAAACAAAATAGTAACACTCTTCTCTCTCTATCTGCATGATCCGAAGAATTATGAGTTTAACGTCCTTCCACCGCCACCTGAAAAGAATTGAAAACTGTGGAAAAGAAAAACTCAACTTGGAACCAAATGTGCTCTTCTTCCCGGCAACACATGCTCCAGACAGGCTCTAGAAGCATCATTTCTTGGTTCATTCTAATCCTGATCATGTTATACATCCTCTACTCCTCCAACCTTCTCCTCTTTCAGAATGAGCATCGAGATTGTTCCACCCATTTGGATGCCGCCACCACTAAACACCTTCAGATGACCAACACATCCTCGACTACCGTTCGAGGTAAAGAGAAAAAGGAAGAAGAAGAAAAGAACCTTGTTGTTAGATCACCTCCTCAGTTTATCTGAAAGGCAGGACACGGGGCTTAAACACATTGTTTTTGGCATAGCGGCTTCAGCGTCATCCAAATTGTGGGAGATCAGAAAAGAATACATAAAGATATGGTGGAAGCCTGAGGAAACTAGAGGGGTAGTATGGTTGGACGAAAAAGTAAGGACTGAAACGAGGGGCTACCCAAGATCCGAATTTTTGGAAACACCTCAAATTTCAAATATACGAATCCTCAGGAGCATAGATCTGCGTTGAGGATTTCAAGGGTAGTAACAGAGACATCGAAGCTTGGGATGAAGGATGTAAGGTGGTTCGTGATGGGAGACGATGACACTGTGTTTGTGGTAAATAATGTAGTCAGAAATCTTTCCAGGTACGATCACGGGCACTTGTATTATGTTGGGTGCTCTTCAGAGAGTCATGTTCAGAATATATACTTCTCATATTCCATGGCATATGGTGGGGAGGATTCGCTATAAGCTACCCATTGGCGAAGGAACTGGCAAGGATACAGGATGGTTGCATTCAGCGATACGTACCCTGGTTTATATGGCAGTGTTGACAGAATTCAAGCTTGTATGGCTGAGCTAGGTGTGCCACTAGTCAAGGAAGTTGGGTTTCACCGGGTAACATTATTATTGTTGGGAATGATTTGTGGTTTTGATTCTTAGTGTATCTCGGTTGTGCAGTATGATGTGCACGGAAACCCATTAGGCCTCCTGGGGGAACATCCCGTAACCCCACTAGCGACATTGCACCACCTTGCTGTAGTGGAACCCATATTCCCACAAATGAGCCGAGTACAAGGCCTGAGACACTTAATGGCATCCATCAAGATGGACTCAGCTAGCCTAATGCAACAATCAATCTGCTATGACAAAAGCAGATATTGGTCCATCTCTGTTTCATGGTGCTACGTGGGTGGTGCTTCAAGTCCTCAGGGGAGTACTGTCTGTTGAATTTTATTAGTAGAAGATGGATGGGTTAGTGTTCAGAAACGTGTGACAACACACTATCCTTAAGGTATTATTCGCCCCCACTAATTTGCTGCTGGGTTTCAGCGAACCACCCCTAAGATTTATCTTAAGCATCGGAGATTTCTATCAGCAACTACAGATATCTCCTTTCATGCAGTACGGAAAAATTAGAGAGAGTTCTCTTTTCTTTTGATCTTGGAAGGAAGATTTATTGTTCTGTCTGTCTGCTTTTCTGATTTGCCTCCTTTGTATGAAACTGAACTTTTAATTGTGATTAAAGAATAATCAATTTCTAAACGTTGGCAATTAAACCGAAATCAATTTCTAATTTTGAAGATAAAAACGTATATAAATTAAATTGAAATCGATTTTTTTTTAATTATTATTATTAAAAACAATTTGACCAGATACAGACCATTAGATCTATTTTGATCCAATGCTCACAAACGCACCACGTGCCTAGTGCTAAGTGCTAAGTGTTTAAATATTAATTATATAATTAATATTTAAATCCACTTCATCCTTCAAAGCACTATTTGACATGTGTTATATCTCCCCTCTTATATAGGCTTATGGGTTGTTGTTTTTATTCAATGTGGGACTTTGTCCCTTTAGTTTTCTTTTCAAACTACTCCAACACTGTCCCCAAGAGAATTAGAGATGCCCTCGAGAACCTTCCTCAATTGGTATAAAAAAGCATATTACACTGGATATTCCTTCAACACAAGGCCTGTTTGTTGGAATAAAATGCCATAATATAAATTTTAAAAATATGTGGCCATTATTTAATTAAACTTAAATAAAGTGATCTAATTTAAAATTAAAGTTTTAATGTTTATGAGTATAATTGTCATAAAAATTTATGTGAAAGAACAAAGCATATTTATAATTTGATAAAGGGTCAAATTGTAAATATCACAAATTAAGTTTATAAATAGGGATTGTAGTCCTCAAATTGAATGCATGTCTGAAATGCTCTCTACCTTTCCTTGACAGAGAACATTAGGAAATTTTATACGGTAACAATCTAAAAGATTAACCCGATAAATCCTATATCACATTTCTGGCTATGGATTTAGATACACTCCTGTATGCAATCTTTCTTGTTTTCTTAAATAGTTATGGGATTAAATTCATGTTTAGGAATTTGGTTGATTAAATTTTGCAATTAAAATATAAATTTAGATAGATGTAAAATAACCAATTCCAACAAGTGATATCAAAACCATCCCATAATGAATTCTTTAGAATAATTTTTTTTAATTTGAAGTTGAATTTTGGTTTTCATGATTACCATGATTTTAGGATTGTTTGATGTTTAGTTAAAATTTTGGATGAATTTGTTGTTTTAATTCATCAATATGGTTGTCAAGTTGCAATGAAGATTAAGATTATGTAAATTTTGACATCTAATTTTGATACTTTAGCACTTAGAGTTCAACTTATTTGGATGAAATTTTGCATAGATTCAATGTTTTTAGGATTGAATTTATGCCATTTAAAACACCATTTTATTGAAATTTGGCACTGATTTAATATTAGGTTGAAGTTTTTTATTTTAATGAACCTTTGACTTTAACTCTTTCAACTTATGATTTTATTTGTCAAGATAAAATTAGGAAAAGGATTATGCAATTTGAAATGCATAATTATGGATTTTTGGCAAATAGGATTTGTCTTTTTCAATTTGAATTTTTCAAAATTTGAGAAATTAAAAAAAAATTAGACAGGATTTTTTTTTTATAAATGGCCAATAGTGATGGATGTTAATCATTATCAACAACACAAGTTGCCCCCAACACTAGAACAAACTATCATTTTCATTTAGTTCTTTCTTTAATGTTTATAAAGTTTCTATTAATCATAATTAAAAAGAAAAAAAGATGTTCAAATTAGGATGAGTTGGTCGATAAATACCTAAGGAATGGGTAGGTTCACAATGTTGAAAGTTAACACTAAACAAAATAAATAAGAAAAAAAAAGAGAATGAAAAAAAGAGGTTATATAACATAAGTTATATATATCTTATATTAAAATAATGAATATATTAAAGTTACATATTCTGATGAGTGTATAATATATCTTTAAGATAAATTTTGGTATTGTTTTTTTTTATAATAATTAAATTCAAATAATTATATTAAGTAATATTTTTATTCCCCTAAGGCTTTTGTCCATTATTTTAAATGGATTAATTGACACAAAATGTTATGAAAGTGACATCTCTTGTCAAGATTTCATTTTTAAATGCGAAATAATGGATGTTATGTGTATGTGCAATATCATGTAGATGTCTTAACTGGCCTAAAGGAAGGTTGATATTTGGCCAAATTATAGATGCACCTATGATGATAAATATGCGACAATTATAAGATTTTATATGTAAATAATAATTTGGTCCAAAAATTATTTTATTATTTGGCAATAATTACTATCAGTATTTGATCATTGAAACAAGATTACTACTTACAATTAATATTATTATCCAAAGACTTAATATTAATGTTGTACCGATATCTTGTCATGAGTTCTAATTATTTGAATTTATTGTTGAAAGTTAATATTTAATGTAAGTATGCTTCTTGTGTTGTATTCATTTCTTTCAGCTGTTGTTTCATCTATATCTTTCAATTTAAGTTCTATTCCTATTTTGAATGGGACCAATTTCAAGAAATGAAAAGAAGACATATAGATTGTGCTGGGCTACATGGATTTAGATCTTACGCTAAGGATCGAGCGACCCCCTTCTCTTATAGCTACAAGTTCCTCTAATGAACAAAGGTACTTTGAAAAGTGGGATCACTTAAACCATGAGTTTAATGATTATTAAGCATGGTATTCTAAAATCCTTTAAGGGTGCAATGTTTGAAGAAAGTACCAATGCCAAATATTTCATTGTTGAAATTGAGAAACACTTTACAAAAAGCAATAAGGTGGAAACAAGTATACTTTTGCAATGCTTGGTTTCCATAAAGTACAAAGAAAAAAGAAATATAAGGGAATATATCATGCAAATGTCTCATATAGCTACTAAACATTAAAAACTCAAGTTTCATCTATCTGAAAACCTATTGGTGCATCTAGTTTTAATCTCTCTTCTTGTGCAATACAGTCAGTTTAAAGTCAATTATAACTACTAGAAGGAGAAGTAGACATTTAATAAGCTCATTTCTTATCTTACACAAGAGGAAGAGATATTGAAGCAAGATAGATATGCAAGTGCTAATATGGCAACCACCTCTAAGGGAAAAGGCAAGAAGAGAAAGAGATATGAGACTGCTAAGGGTCCAAATGATAAAAAACCTATCCAAGAAAAGGATAAGTATTTATTCTATAAGAAAATTAGACATCAAAAGAAGGATTGTACCAAGTATTACGCATGACATGTCAAGAAAGGTGTGTCCCTTACTTGGGTTTGTTCTGAAATTAATTTAGCTTTAGTATATAGAAACACTTAGTAGTTAGATTCTAGTGCTACTACTCACATAAGTGTTTCTATGTAGAGTTACCTGAGTTACTAAAAGCCAATTGATACTAAAAAACACATTTATATAGGAAATGGCAAGTCGGTAGATGTAAAAGTAATCAGTCACTTTAGGTTGCTATTAGGAACTAGCTATTATTTGGATTTAATAGATACTTTTGTTGTACCATCTTTTAGATGAAATTTGATTTCTATTTTTATATTGAACAAATTAGGATATTCTTATTCATTTAGAAACATTAAGTTTGTATTATTTATTAATTCAAATATTGTTGGAATTGGTTCTTTAATGTTTTATGATAATTTGTATTCACTTGACAAAATTGCATCTTATCAAGAAACCTTGTATGCTTGATCATGTGATACTAAATGCAAGATTAATCAAGAAAATTCAAGGTCATTATGGCATGAGCAATTAGGCTATTTCTCAACCAAGATTTAAACAACTTTTGTCTAATGGCATTTTAAGTGATATAAACTTTATTGACTTTGACATTTATATTGACTATATCAAAAGGAAACAAACCGAAGTTAAGCAAATGAGTGCCCTGAGAAGTTCAGACATCTTAGAATTGATACGTACTGATATTTGTAGGCCATTTCTTAAGACTTTATAGAATGGTCAACAATACTTTGTATCATTTATAGATAACTACTCCAGATATAAGTATCTATATTTTATTCATGAAAAATAAGAGGCCTTGACATATTCAAAGTCTTTGAAGTTAAAGTTGAGAATCAACTCCATAGGAAAATTAAGAGTACTAGATCTGATCATAATGGTGAATAGTAATGGCAGATATGACGGTTTAGGTGAACATTACCATTTGTTAAATTCCTAGAGGAATCAAGAATAGTCCTTTAGTACACAATTCCAAGTTCACTTAGCATGAACAGTGTAACTGAGAGATGAAACTAAACTCTTTAGGATATGGTAAAGAATATGATAAGTCATTCTATCCTACCAAAGTCATTCTAGGATGAAGCACTCAAGATAGCAACTTGTATTTTGAATAGAGTATCAACTAAAGCAATTGCTAAAACATCTTATGAGTTTTGGATAGGCCTAAAATCTAGTTTTAAACATTTTCACATTTGGAAATGCTTGGCTGAAGCACAACTTTATAAGCCTCAAGAAAAGGAGCCAGACTCTAAAACAATTAGTAGCTATTTTATTGGTTACTCTGAACATTCTAAGGGCTATAAGTTTTATACTCCCACACTTAAAATTGCATTTGAGATGGGAATTGCATTGTTTTTTTTATGATGTTGAGTTTGGGAGAAGAAATAAGGTTAGAGACATTATTTTTCAAGATAAATTGGTTTTAATTCCTAAACCAAATCCTCCTATTGCTTCTAACAATATTCAAGTGTTTATACTTGTTGTTGTTCAATAAGTGAATCCAAAACTTTAATAGGTTAATATTGATCTAACTCCCATTCAAGATAAGGTAATTGTTTCTATAGAACAAACTCAACAACCTCAACAATAGGTGCCATTATGTAGATCCACTAGAAAAAGAAGAAATATAATTCCAGATCACTTCATTGTGTTTCTTCAAGAATATGATAGAGATAATAGTACGATGGATGATAATCTAATCAATGTCCATCAAGCAATGCAAGGCCCTAACTCTCAAAAGTAGATTGCAATAATGAATGAGAAGTATAAGTTCATGCAAGACAATAAAGCTATGAACTCGTCATATTATCAGAAGGTGTGAAACCTATTGATTACAAATGGATTTTCAAAACCAAACAGGATGCAAATGGTAATGTAGAAAAATATAAGGCTCTTCTTGTGGCAAAGAACTTTGCTCAAAAGGAAGAGATTGACTATAAAAAGACTTTCTCTCTAATTTATATGAAAGATTTTTTTAGAAAAATTATAGCTTTAGTTGCATATTTTGACCTTAAACTTCATCAGATAGATGTTAAAAAAATATTTCTCAATGGTGACATTGATGAAACAATTTATATGGTATAGCTAGAAAACTTTGAGTCAAAAGACCCAAAAAAGATGGTTTGTAAATGAGTAAAATCCATCTATGGACTCAACCAAGCTTCCCGATAATGGTATCGCAAATTTTATCAAGTAATTATCTCATTTGGTTTTAAGGTAAATGCAGATGATAATTATGTGTATCAAAAATTTAGTAGGAGTAAGTTCATATTCCTGGTTCTATATATAAATGACATACTACTTGCCATTAATGATATGGAAATATTGAATGAAACTAAAAGATTTCTATCAAAGAATTTTAAAATGAAAGATCTTGGTAAAACTTCCTTTGTATTAGGAATCTAGATACTTTGAGATCGAACTTGAGTTATTTTTAGATTATCACAAATGAACTATATTAAAAAAGTTCTCAAAAGGTTTGCATGAAAGATTGCAAACTAAGTAATACCCTTGTTGTTAAAGACAATAAGTTTAGTTTCAGTTAATACCCTAAGAATAACCTTGAAATTGAAGAAATGCAAAAGATTCCTTATGCATCAGTTGTGAAAAGTCTAATGTATGCTCATGTTTGTATACGTCCAGATATTGTGTACATTACTAGTATACTAGATAGATATTTAAGTAATGCTAGAATAGATCACTGAAAAGTAGCCAAAAGGGTTATGCACTATTTAAAAAGAATGAAAGGTTACATGCTCACATATCGTAGATCAGATCAATTGGAGATCATAAGATATTTTGATTCTGACCACTCTAAATGCCAAGATAGTAGAAAATCTACATCAGGCTACATTTTTCTGTTGGCTGGTGGAGCCATTTCCTAGAAAAGTGTCAAACAAACACTTATAACCTCTTCCACCATGAAAGTAGGATTTGCAGCATGTAATGAGGCATCCAACTAAGGAATATGACTACGGAACTTTGTCACTGGGTTGCACATTTTAGGAAATGTAGAAAGACCACTGAAATTATATTAGAACAATAAGCCAATAGTTTTATATTCCAATAACATCATAAGCTCGTCTAAGTCGAAGTATATAAATATCAAGTTCCTAGTTGTGAAAGAAAAAAAATACAAAGTGGACAGATATCTATTAAACACATTAGGCCAAACTCCATGATAGCGGATCTACTAACAAAAGGATTACCACCTATGGTTTTTTATGTGTATACTGCTTATATAGGTATTATTATGTTTAAAGATACCTCGACATAATAGGAGTATATATTTAGTGTTTAATGTAAGAACCTTATGTACTTTAATATTCAATTATTATGTTTCACTCTATCACATTGTGTTAAAATAATGATATCATTAAAGTAAAGGGGGACTAGTTGAAAAATAGACATGTAAAGATCGCATTGTATGTAATTTTTCATGTTACACATTCATGATTAATCTATGTCATTTGATTGTATTAGTATATGTGACTCTTTTGGGTTTAGTCATGATAAATATGACAAAAACTTCTTTGATCCTATATTGATGCAATCCGTTGACCAAATTATTTATAACCTATATATAAAATGGTAGAATTTTTGAACTCGTAAAAATAAACACATTTTTGTAAGGTTTACATATGTGGTCTAGTAAAAGATTGTTGGAATAAAATCTAACATGTGAAGCCACACATGTAAATATTAAAAATGTGCATTCATTATTTAATTAAGTCTAAATAAAGTAATCTAATTTAAAATTAAAGTTTTAAGACTTAAGGGTATAATTGTCATAGAAATTTATGTATAGAGATTAAAGTAATATTTATAATTTGATAAAAGGCCAAATTGTGAATATTACAAATTAAGTTTATAAATAAAAGTCTTGGTATGTTTGATATGTTATCTGCGTCCACTTCACAAAGAATATTAAAAAATTTTATACTGTAAATACAATAAATCTTGTATCGCATCTTTAATTATAAATTCAAGTACGGTTCCACATTCAGTCTTTCTTATTCTCTTGAATTGTTGTGAGATTGAATTCATGTCTAAAAATTTAGTTGATTAAATTTTGTGGTTAAAATATGAATTTGGATAGATTCAAAGTAACCAATTCCAACACTATTTCTAATTACCCCTATCGAAAACCGTTCATTTTCTACATATCCAAATCTCGATACGATCAAGCCAGTAAACAAACAAATTGTTGGGACTTATACCCCTGAGAAATCTAGATCTCCTTACTGTCGATGGAAAATGGAAATTCCAGAGAAAATCGACTCCATCGTTGTTTTAAAAAGACCAGATCCTCTTCGCTGGCAAAAGGTAGGGATGCTCAGAAACTCAAATGAGATAGAGTATTTTACTTTTGTGACAATATATACAAAGTGCATGTTTTATACACATTACCTTACGTTGTCTAAGCTGTATAGAACTAAATTGGATACGTTTACTGTCTAAATTTCATAAACTTTGCAGTCGCCAAGGAGGGACCGTTGTAGAGTTCTACTATCACGTAGAAGATCAACTATGTACATGTGGGCGGGCAATTGTCGAGATATTGAGGTTGCTGAACTGTAGCACCGCAGGGTACATATAGTTTATTATTCTTGTCTCCAATATATTTCAAGACGCACAGGAATAAAAAGAGCTTCGCATCATATTCCTAAATCCTAAGGCTATAATTGCATCAGAAAGTCCACCAAACACAAATTGAGACATTATTACTGATCATGAAATCACAAGCTACAGTTTTGCAATCTTCTGCAAATTTTTTTTTTTTTTTTCCACTATGTAAATTCAACAAAGCATATCAGCAGTGGTAGTTTTCTTCGAATGTATTCTATGAAACAAGTTCACCCAGGGTAGCAGAAGCAGAATATCATGCTTTCAAAGAAACACAGATTCAGATAATATTGCTGTCTCATCTAATAAAGCATCTCAAATTTATCTGACGTGAATTGACTGGAAAATTCGGTAAAACTTCGGACTGTCCCTTCATTCATACGAAGAAAATGATACTTCAATTAGGCGCACTCACCAGCTGCAAGTAAGTTTCATTGTCGCTTGACAGATTTTGAGGAACTGACGAGATTGGTGTTGCAGACACCGCTAGTATGGTGAGATCAATACGTGTAGTGTTAGGCAGTGGCGCACCAATCTGACGTATGATCGTAGTTCTACCATCCCTAACTGTCACATTCACTGTTTTCAAAAGTTCAAACAAAGTAGAGAGAAGATTTTATTAGAAAATTTAAGGTAATTCCAAATCAACACTTATTTTATGATAAACTTAAAACCCAAGAGCTACGTAAGCCTACTTAATTGCAACAGAAGTGGCAAAAGTTCATGCTCGATTGAACAGCCAAGATGTACAACAAATTGCACTAAGAATAACTTCGAAGAACGGAAACTGATTATGAGAAGCCCCAAATCTTGAACAAAAAATATCACTAATGAGCAACCATACTTTGAATACAATATACACGCTTGAAAGATGAGAGAGCAGATTAAAACAAATTAGAATAAGAACAAATAGAATAATATGAGGACAATGAACACAATTATGTTGAAATTGGCACCTGGAAAAGAATTCAACCAAAGAATGAAAAGGCAAAGCAACACAATCACAGGAATAGCGTGAAGCCATTTCTCCGCCGATCGTAACAGAGAAACCTCCCTCTTTTCACAGGTGCTCCGTGGATCGTAAAGTGGGAGGCCGAACATATTATCACCGTCGGTTCTTCTTCGCTTTGTTTGTGGCTGATCTGCGACATTGATGGCTCTGTGCTCGCCTGAGCAGCGAGAAGTCGAACTTGAAGTCCTCTGCTGCATCTGAATGCGATCCCTCTCACACAGACACAAGAGAAGAAGAAGAAGAAGAAAAAGAGAGTGAATCTTGGCCTTTTGCAATGAACGAAGGGAAGGAAACTCTGTTAATTAGTTCTGCGGCTCGTGGTTCGGATGTTCCTTGGTCGTTCGGCTGATTAACAACCTTTTGGGCGGGAAGTGTTTACGCGTGCTACGCACGTGATTGGTCAAGGCGTCTTGCGTCATTGCTAGTTGTCCTCTCCTAGTCCTAGCTTTGATATATACTTCAGACTTCAGCAGAGCATAACAAAATATTTAGGTGGCATTTGATAATTGTATAAATAATATCTCAATTATAAAAAATTCATAATTAATTTATAAATACATTTTTAAGTACATGAAAATCAAAATTACCAGACTTGCTAGGAACCACCTTATATGAAAATATATTCAATTAAACATATAGTTGTACAAGTGATTAGACTTTGGTTGAAAAATTCACACATCTTAATATGTCCAATCCAAAAAAAATAAATGTAAGTCTGAAAAGAAAATATAAAATAATAATTTATTTTTAAAAAAATTTAAATATAAAACGAGCCAAATTCAATTTTTTTAAAGTTTGGTCCAAGTCCAAACTTAGCTAGTTTAGTAATAATTTTTTTTTATTACTCACAAATATTAACTTTTTTCCGTTTCACTATATATATATATAGAAAAGGCAATTCTCCAATTCTAGCGAATGTACATACATTCTCATGGCAATTCGCCAATTCCAGCGAGTGCACACAGCTTTCAACAAAGCTTCGGAATTTGGGAAATACATATAAAGTGAAAGAGACAGCACAAGAATTTTTTTTTTGTTTTTTTTTTTTTGGGGCAGAAGCAGCCAGGAGATAACGCGCTGGACTTAAGACCGCTGGAGGGTTTTCACTCGACCAAAAATAGGAGCATACCGCAGACGCTAGGATACCAAAACACACAGCAGAAAAAATGCAGTTAGCATACGGCAAATAGGTACAAACTGTTTCTTCCTAGGTTGCAATAATGTGGTTTAATTTATCAAACTTTTTCAACTTTTTATTATCTTAATTGCAAAAGGGTGGGCCCGGGCTCAACCCTTTTTTTATCCGGCCTATATAGTCAACAGTAATGGGCCTGACTTCCTAGGTCTGCTTTTTCTGTACCTTTCTTTTTATTAATCTTGTCTATTTTTAAACGAACTTGACTGTGATTAAGGTTATAGTCCTCTCTCTAAGACCATTCTCATAGTGGCAGTTTATTGTTGTCTATCGGTCTATGTTTCTCATCCTAAGAATTATCTGTATGCATCCTCTGAACCTCCATGTTAAGTAGAATTTTTTGACACCACCCACCTATAAATTTCGTTCTTCATTTTTAAATTTCCTCTTTCTAGGGCATATTCACTCATATAGAAGGATTTAGATTCTTTGTTGTGCCTCTAGGAACAGCGCAGAAGTTATGCCCCCTTGTTTTTCAATTTAAAAAAAAAATTCCTTTTTTTGTTAAACTTTTACTACATTGCACAGCAACCATGTAAACGCAATAAAGCATCTGAATTCATATTTGAAGCCCTCCTCTCCCGAACAGTCCTTCTTTTCCCTTTTAGAAGGAATAAAATTAGAGCTTGGGTGACTGTACCATCTAATTTTACTTGTTACATACATCATGTATGCAATCATTGTTCTTGACACTCAGGATGATTACGCAAATCTAGTGTAATTTGGGGTTGAAAATCAACTTATTTGCCACTAAACCTACACAGGATAAGGAGTCATTCTGTACTACAACTTGTAATGGAGTCTACATAGATCATGGTTAAAGAACGAAGAAGATCAAGATGAAAGATGAAATAAGTCATTTATTATAATTGAAGCTAAATTCTAACAAATGGGCAAAAGAAAAATCCTACAGGGAGGGGTCTTAAATACAAGAAAGCCAGCTCACATGTACACCCAAGGGAAATAGCAGAAAATTTTCTTTTAATATTAAAAACAAAAGATTGTAAAAGCACCTTGTTATCTCCTATGAAGCAAAAATTGATAACAAGGCTTACATATGAACAACCACAAACACTGCATTTTCTTAGTTTGTAGATCTGTCTGTTCCAGACCCGTTTCTAGCAAAATGTCTTTGATCATCATCCCTTCTTTTAGAGGTTTGTACTTGATGAATTTGAGGATCATATTTCTGGGAAGCAAGGTAATTTAACGCTGTAACCACATCAGTTATCACAGGCCGCATATTAGGCTGCTCTTGAACACACATGGCAGCAATAGCTAGAGCTTGGTACAAACCTCTAACAGGATATTGACCTCCAAGCAATGGGTCAACCATTTGGGAGAATTTTCTCCGGTCTTTGAATAAGGGCCTTGCCTGCAAACAGAATCACATGTCACCTAAGTTAATTATTTTTGTCAATTAACATGCGTTTTATGAAGTAGACAAAAGAAATGGCAGCCCTCAAAACAGAAACGTTGATCTTTCCAATCAATCTACTCAGTGAAATAGAATGTGTTCTGATTTTAAGTGTATTTAAAGAAAATTTGCATTAGATGAACAATAGGAGTTAAAAAAAAAAAGTTGAAAGAAATGTCAATGTCATCATAGATATCCATATTATGCATACTCCAAGATATACACCACAAATCAGGGTTTTTAGCATCCAGGTATCAACTATCAAATCAAGGCTCAATTGATCATGTAAAACAATGAATATAGTGACCCCAAGTTACAGCACCCAACTACATTCATCACCAAGACAGACTTTGGAAGAGGTTTACAAAGAGAAAAAGAAAAGGTTCTGTTTCTGCATTAGGCCGCAAAACATGAAATGTAGGAAACAGTGCACTACAACCATCCGATTTGAACAACCATCGACACTTGGGTTATAAATGGAGTGAGATAACAAGAGAAGGAAAATAAAAACATAAAAACATTCAACCAGAACAGGTGGTATTCCAGTGACAAACAAATGAAAACATTCACACAAGTCTGGGATCTCAGTAATTTTGTGAGGTTATTTCTTTTCTCTCTTTTTTTTTTTTTTGGCCCACTTGTGGGGAGGGGAGGGGAGAGGAGAGGTTAATAAAAAGTCGTAATTCCTTATGCACAAGATGAATTTTTTGAAATGGAAAATTAATGATCAGACAATTCAATCTGCCTCGCTCAAGGACTTCACAACAAACTGAAAACAATCAAGATACAAGCAACAAACAACTAGGCTGTCGTCTCTGCAATTGTTGACAAGTGTAAGCACACAATCTATAAACCCAATAGTATAAAGCCTCCAATTTTGGGTCCTTTCAACTGACTGCCAACTATAATGCTCATCCTTTGTATCATTTTGGTAAAATGGATAAGGTAATATGAAATAATCCATGCCCAATCAAAACTAGCGCCACAGATTACTTAGCCACAACATTATGAGAATGAAAATAGCTACAAAAGTATTATCAACTAACATGGATTTTAGCAGTAAAGCTAAACAAACAAGCATTGACATACCCATGCAACCAGATTTTGTTCTTTGGCAGGTCTTGTATTATCAATGGCTTTCCTGCCTGTGATGAGCTCCAAAAGAACAACTCCAAAGCTGTAGATATCTGACTTGAATGTCAACTGACCCGTCATTGCATAATCTGGAGCACAGTACCCATACGTGCCCATAACCCTTGTTGAAACATGGGTCTTATCACCAATTGGGCCTACTTTGGCCAAGCCAAAATCAGATAACTTGGGATGATATCCCTCACCTAATAAAATGTTTGAGCATTTCAGGTCACGGTATATGACAGGGGGCTTCATTTTCTCATGCAAATACTCCAAGCCCTTAGCAGCTCCAGCTGCTATTTCCATTCTTATATTCCAATCAAGTGGTTTCCTACCAGGCGGAAGATCTGGGGGGAATGGGGGAGAGGTATCAAGATAAGCAATGGTGATAAAAGAATGCTGCTGAGTGTACATTCTATCTGAAGAAAATTGAGATATTAGGATCACAGTATATACCATGCAAATGGTTCTCCAAAGATCCTAATGGCATGTACTCATAGACCAATAGTCTCTGATCTCCATCAGCACAAAACCCAATCAATTTGACAAGATTAGGGTGGTCTGCCAGACTAAGTGTCAACACTTCAACAACAAATTCCCGAATTCCTTGAAGTCCGTTAGGGTCAAGTTGCTTTATAGCAACAACCTACACAAACAATAACAAATTTTCATCTCATGATGCACAAGATCATAAAACGCAACACATGAGGATAGCTGCATCAGGTTAATATTTCAATAATTTTATCTTTGTTCATTCCCAAACCAACCTGGTTTATTCTCTCCAAATGCCCCTTGTAAACCTTGCCAAACCCTCCTTCTCCCAAAAAGCAGTCTGACCTAAAATTTCCTGTTGCTGCTGCAAGTTCATCAAAAGTAAATGTGTGTGCCGCACTACCGGTAGCGTTTCCATTGTCCGTTAAATTCAATTTCTTCACGTCCAGAGAAAGCTGATCATCCTTAGAATTAGCTTCCCTCGTCCTATTCACATTCAAATCAACTTTCACCGTATCTGTGAAAAATACAAAGTACACCCGAGGTAAAGAGATCAGAAAAGATGAACCTAGGTATCCAAGTAAATGCAACTTACGCAAGAAAAAATTACTTTAATCCGAGGTGACTGGAAAACCCACAACCATCCAAGTTTAAAAGCAAACAAAGTGCAAAATGACAAGCCCGACTTTGGGTTATGCATCGAGCATTTTCAACAACGCAACCAAGAGAAAGAAGAAATGAAGTATGGGCTGTATAAATCCTTCAAAATAAACAACCGATATTCAAAATTTATCCTATGATTGCCGAGAAACACTAAGAATATCAGAAGCTACCAAAAGGGAACGTTACCACCGGCCACCACTATGAATCTTGATATCGAACACAAATTAAACAAAAACCAAGTTCACAATTTTTTTTTCATTTCCAAAAAAATGTATTTCGTGGGAAACATACCACCAAAATAAAACAAAGGATGAGCAATTAACTTGCATAGAAAAAAAAAATTGTGAGACATGGCATACGACGACCCAGAAAGAATGACCATTGATCAGTTTAGGACAAACCCATATCCAGAATTTTTAGGAATATAAATATATTACTCAGAAAACAACGAAAAATCACCATGATCACATAGAATGGATAATTAGTTTGTTCTCTGGCCTAGCAAAATGCGTTTCATGTGAACATTCAAGTAAATAGAATCGAGATCAACAGAAAAATTTACCAGCACCTGTAAGATTGTTCGGCTTTGGGCTCTGGCTATAGTTGTTGCTGTGCGATTTTGTGCTTGATTTCTTTGCGAAACAAAAGCAACCCATATTCCCTCTTAGTCTCAGGTGCACCAAGAAAATAGAGCCTAGAACACAGACCTAAGCATGAAAACACAGGCAAATGAGTGTTACAAACCGAGGGAAGGAAGGAGGGGCGTAGAGAGAGAAAAAGAACGGGAGGCCCTTCTGGTGGCCTGGGGGTAGTTTTTTGGTGCTTTAATATTTTCAGGGTTTAAATGAGGTGAGCATGAATTGCAATAATTTATACTTACTAATCAAAAAACACCACGAAAAAGAAATTGTAGTTTTCTGTCATTTCAAACATACGAGGGGTATAATCAGCTGGAGTGCTGGTTGAATTCCTCAAAAGCCTTTATCATACGCGCGAGGACTTTTTCGGTATTACGCTATTTATCTTCTACCCGTTTCAGCAGACATCGCTACGCTGACGTGGCGCGTGCTGATTGCAATTCAACGATTTGGTGCGAGCTGGTGTGCATTGCAATTGCAATATATCTTTGTCTTTCGTGTAAGGTATAATCCGCCGGTGGCGTACAGATCACACGAACGGGCTCTTCTGAACCGTCCGATCGCCTTCCCATATAAAAAGGGCAAAGGTCAACGTCTCGAACAATTCACTCGGGTCCCACCCTGCCTACGCGTATCGCACATAAGCATCGACCGCCGTAACGGAACCGTTAGTGATCCACGCGTTCCAGTTCGGCCGCCTTAACGGAACCGTGACCGGTGAGGGCGAACAACGGCCAGCGAATTAATTAACGTTTAGCGGTTTCTGATGGACTCGGCAGTACGGGATCAGTAAGACTATTTATAACTTAACCGAGAGTATGTTTTTCATCTTTGCCGAACGCGGTGAGAGGCAAAGTTGTCATAAACAGTGGGTGAATTTTTCTGAATAGTGGCTGAATTCTTCAAGGTTTTGATGTCAGCGAATTAATAATAAATTTTCTTCTTTCTAACATCTGTTGGTCTAATGAGTAAAGGATGGATCTTTCATTTTTAAAAAAATTATATTTACTTTGTTATATTTTTGTTATCAAATTTTTTAATTAAAATATAATAAACATATAATTATTTAATATTATTACAAAAAATATAATTTTTATAAAAATTATATAATTTTTTAATTAAACTATACATTTATCAAAAAAATAAATCTAATTCTTTTTTATCTTGATTATCTAAGTTTATATTTTAAAATGTGCATTTTAAAAAATGTATTTTCATAAATATATCTTGTTAAATTATTCATATACGAGATTTGCTCTTAATATTTTTTTAAGAAAGGAGAAAAATCTTTTCTAATAATAAAAAGGATCCTGCCAGAAATAAAATGAAAGAGAATATATGACATCTACTTTAATTTACCAATCTCTCTCTATTAAATTTGTTATGATAAATTAAGAGAATTTTAATTCTTCAAGAAAAGACTAATAAGCTGTCCCTTAATGTGCAAATTTTAGTTTTGAACCATTAGTGAAAATTCGGCTGCATTATCAATGGAGATCGAGATCTTAATTTTTAAAGTTCAATTCTAAACAAGTTTACCTTTTCGATAAGATTTTATTTTATGACCTAATCATAAAGGGGATTAAGATTTATATGTTTTTGTACGTCTTTGTGAAGGGAATCATTCAATTTTGAATTCAATGAAAACCTGCAACATCCTAGCGCATAAATCCAGTAAATGAGTGCTGGATGCTCCAACTTAAAAGTGGTAGATTTAACTGTCAACTAACTCCAAAGATATTCATTATGATTAAATGAGCAGCTGAGAAATATATGGGAAGGAGTTAACTGCTTTCACTCTATTGCCTAACTTTTAATCAAACACAAGTTATGCGTTACTTCTTATTTACGAACAAACATTACTCATGCGACCATTTGAACGGATCTGTTTAAATAACATATTTTCTCCTTCTTCTTCTTCTTCTTTTTTAATAGATGTTTTCAATAAAAATGTGTGTATTCCAGCTGGTGTTTGACCTTTGCATTTAGGAGGATAAAAAAAGAAAGCCTGATCCCTCGTTTGGTAGGAGAATTATTTTTCCATATATAATTTATGTAAAGTTTATCATGTCTTTATTATTATTATTTTTTCATCTATTACGATATTATTTTTAAGTAAGAAAATGAGAATTATTTTTCTATCATTTTTTTTATTCCTATATTATTTTTATTCAACTAAATATATAAATAAAATAGCATTATCATCTCTTTCACTATGATATCAAACATAATTATTTTATTTTATTCACATTCTTATTTTTTACTTTTATGCCAAGCATAATTATCTTATTTTTTTATTTTTATATCTCTATTTATTCTGTGTGCTGACATAATACTTGAGTTTGAAAAAATTGTACGAGAATCATGTATAGCCGTAATGTGAGGTAGAAGTAGAACTAAGAAAAATATTTCATTTGACTTTGGTCCCTCCCCCTTCCCCCACGATAAAAGAAAAAAGCCCTCTTCTTTTTTGTTTTAATTATTTCTTAATTCTTATAACATTTATGATGACTCTCTATTATTGACCGGCTTAATGATATTCCTTACTCACATTAAGTGCCACTAATAACCCCTATAAGCAGGTTTACATATCAGAAATTGTGATACAGTGCGTTATTTTCACTGTTGCCAAAATTGGAATTCAATTTGGATTCCTAGTGCGCCTTCTCATGAGTATGCCCTTTTTCCCTTTCTCCTCCAAAGATTATAAATCTCGTGAGATCTGTTTGGTATGATAATTCTTAATTTAACCCGTAGAATTAGTTATTCAGACACAATTTAAACCTAAGTTTTATCTTCTAAACAATTTTAGATATTGTATTTTGTTTAGTTAATATTTTCATATAATATGTGAGAATAGTTGCAATTACGTTGATGGGAAATATTTGTCTTCTTCATCTTTTTTTTTAATCCTCGATCTTTGTTATAAGATGAATTTTCTCTTATTTCTATTCTCTAACTAAATTTTCATTATAAAAAAGAGTGTGAAGCTAAGGATTAGTTCTTAGATTAAATTGTATTTTTAACAGTTTAAATTAATATAAAAAATATAAATAAAAAGCGAAATAATTATATATAAATAAAAAATTTTAAAATACTTATATAAAATTTATACGGATAGAGACTTTAGGAGACAGGAAGTATAATTCTTATCTCCATCCCTGGACTAACCTCTGACAGTTTTTTTTTTTCCAATTCCAGTAAAACAAAAAAAAAAGTTTCCAAATGAATGAAAGTCTTTGAATGAAATAGACAATAGGAGGAATCTCCAGATTTAAAAAACGAGAACGGGACAAAAAAATAAATTTAAAACGATATCTATGACCCTGGCAAACAGTAATGAATATTAAAAAAACTGTCACATCCATAATTTGTTTTCCAATAATAATTTTATAATGTCAAAAAATCTTCTCTATACATATATATAATAATAATAATAATAATAATAATAATTAGATTGTTCTTATTCTTAAAAGATGAGAAATCTAAAATTCTATTCAATATTTGAAAATAAGTTATTCAAGTGTCGCGAATAATTAATTTTTTAAAAAATAAAAAAATTCAATTTAAAAAAAGGTATACCAATAATAAAAGTTCCATTCTTCGAAGTGTAGTTTCCTTAAAAACCCCGAAAAGATTTCCATACCAAATACTATCTAATTTTCATTCTGCAGAATATGGAGGGAGAGAGAAAACACAGAAAGCCAAAGTGCGAAATGTCATGATCAAGACAATGAACAAAAAATAACGAAAATACAAGAATGAGTAGATGGTCGGCGCACAAAAACAGCAGAGAATGACGCTCAGAGTGGTCTAGAAAGTTCCACTATTTTAAAATATTACCCACAAAGTAAACTAAAGAATTGAGAAAGATGTGATGACCTAAAAAACTGAAAAACAAAATGAAGTCTAACTTCGACACGTAGCACACTTGGTGCGACGACAAAGCAAGCCATGATATTACTTTGAATAATATGAGGATTTGATTGGATTTGTAATATATGTAAGAGTAAAGAAGGGTTTTGAAAGAGACACTTGAAGTTTGGAACAGAATGGCAGTAGTTGATTTTGGTACGCATTGAACTATCTTTGATAGGCTGCAACTATGCTAAACGACATTTCAGATCACCATATCCATACACATGTCAACAATTTTGAGGCTCAGGCTTCAAGTTTGGTTCCATGATAAGGATCAAACTGATCATCGTCCAACGTCAGTTTTCACTTTTTATTTTTTTATTATTTAAAATTTTAATATAAAATAGAATTCCATGAAAAAAAATTGTGCATATGTGTGTGCGTAATAAAAATAGGCATACATGTAATTTTTAAAGAAAATTAATCTTCGTTTTAAAATTGTATATTTATTAAAAAAAATTCATTCTGGGAAATGGTTTGTGAGATAGTCATAAAAGCTATAGCGTCCAAAATGAGAATTGTCCGTGATGAGTTGACAGATGATGATATGACATTAATTTTAATTTGAGTAATTAAGGAAAGTTTGATGAACTTGAACTTCATTCTCATTTCTTGTTTTCTTTTGTCTCTTATGTCATGAATTTCCTATTTAATGAAAAAATATGATTTTTTTTTGTATTTATTAGGTTATAATATTGATCTCTTATTCTGCTAAATATATTCCAATTCATCCAAAACAGTCTGTATTTAAATGATAGAAAAGAGAGAAAATAAGTTTTAAAAGTTTTGCTTTCATATATTCTTCCCTCCATTAAACAAAACAAACATCTAAAAAATCATTTATAACGTATTTTATTTATAAAAGAGTTTTTTTTCCAATGAAGAGTTCAATCTTTCAGAAAATTAATTTTTTTGTAGTTGCATCTCTTTAAAATTTATATAAAATAATTTTTAATTTATTATATACATAAATTTCAAAATAACTTAACAATAAAAAATTGGACTGCCAAAAAAAAAACTCTCTGTGAAAGAATTTAAAGCACTTATTTGTGCAAAAATAGATCTTCTTGAATTATCTGTTTCAAGTAGTTTGAACTAAAATCACTAAAAGGATTTCGTTTTTTATGTTTTCTTCTCTCTTTTTTTTTTTTTTGAAAGAACTCTTCTTACATATGTTAAAATATTTTTAAGTCAGGGTTTTTTTATGTTATTTTTTTACCATTTTGAAATCCACCAAAAAAATAACACTATCTTAAATTCAAATTTAAATACATTTGGATATTAATTAATTCTGAGTATTGATTTAATAAATTATAAATCAGTCATTATGAATGGCCTAATAATTCAATATTATACAATAATGTCTTATTTATAAATGAAGTTAATTTCACCATGTTAAATGTTCAAATTGCAAGATTTAAAAAAATCGTACATTGAACAGTTGCAAATCTTAAAATAATAATTTCGAGTACCAAAATAATCGTATTGGTTTGATATGGATAAAATGTTTGTTAATAATTTAAATACATTAGTAGTAAGTGGATTTTGCACTTTAATAAAGAGAATGGTGCCTTCCGGGTTACGTTGAATGGACTATAAAGACATATCCACCTTCTTCTTTATATATAATTTTCAATAATAGAGGTGTATCTCACTTGAACCGGCAACCGAGGCTGCCCATATCCCTGCTTGAAGAGATAACTCCACTCATTCTGCAAAATAATTCTCACTAACTTTTTTGATAAATACAGTTTATTCAAATAAATTAATTAAATTAGCAAAAGAAAGTAATTATAAGAACATATTTGAGAAGCTCTAAAATAAATATATTTATATTTGGATGATTCCTATTACTTTGGGTTAATTTTTGGTCCAAGTCCTAACTGGGAGTGTAGAAGAGAAGCTGGCGTGGGGCTTTCTTTATGGTCATTTGAAAAGAAATACACAGGAAAAGGAAATATTTAAACCCATTAAATTTCAGGACAGACCTTAGGTAACCTCATTTATTTGAACTTAATGCATCGGCCCAGTTATTCGAATATCTGCTGTTTAGTTAGAATGAACTCAGATTCAAATTCCAACCTTCAATGGCTCATTATGATTCTGCAGCTTCAGCTTATGGTTTCCCAAATGGCAAAGTGCTTCCATTATCCATCAACCCCACAAAAAGTGAGAATAGTGGTACTTATTTGGAGGGTGCAGAATCTGAATTCTGACCTTTTCGGCTTACATTGCTTGTTTTGTGAACAGATTCTCCACCATCATTTGGAAGGTGGTGATAGGGAGAGCCAAATTGAAGGATTCTGGGGGTAGAGAATAACCAATGAAAAAGAGCATGCGCACCACGTTAAACGGCATGGAGCTTCTTATAGAGTCAAAAATAATACTATTCCCCCATATTCCCTCTACCGTGTTTATGACCTTCCCTGAAATTTCCCATACTATTCAATCCATAAGAAATTTATGGGGGCCCACGGTAAAGCAACTAAATTCTTATTTTTTTTTATTTTTTTATAAACAAATTGTGGTGTTACATCGTCAAACCTGTTATTACTAATAAGAATGTTCATGCCCAAGGAACCAATCACTGTCCTAAAGCACTTTTTTGGTAGAAATTAATACCTAGACATCAGGAAGCAAGCGGTAATCAAGATGAGTTTATTCAGGTTTGGGATTGGATGGATGGTTAGGATTGGAAATTGGAGTAGCATAAGGCTAGGCAATATTAGGTCGGCTAATTAACCCGGAAAGCCTAGTCTGTCTCTGAGTCGGTGACCCCGACTCGTGGTCCCAAAAGGAACCCTATCACTATTAGGGCCTGAGGCTATCTTTCCATTTTTTTTATTTTTAAAAAGAGCATTAGTTACATGTGGCAACATGGGAATTTCAGCTGTTCGATGATCAGGGGAGAACTGTCTCCGAGTGATCAATTTCCACCTCTACTTGTGAACAGCAGAACACAACCTGGCTAACGAACACAAGCTATAACAAGTCAACAATAGTTCATTGACGAATATGGATGTTCTGTGGAGCTTCTGACAACTTGATAATAAAGTATTCCTTTATTATAACCCATTTATTTAAAATATGTGCAGCTCCTCCTTAAAAAACACCGCGTCTAACGGCTTTGACTTTAGTACATCGTAAAAACTGACTGAATTATTAAAAAATATCAACTCTTTCTTATTTAAATAATTTTTAATTATCATACTACTTACAGACATATTAGATATCATCATATCTAATATAATAAAAAATATATAAAATAGTAGCATGCCAAACGCATTCATAACGATGGGATCAACGAGTATTCGGAATTCATATTTGATAGCTTGGGTACGAAGGCGTGAGTGAAGGTTTAATGGCAAAATTCAATGTGTTTGTACCATTGGCCTTCTGTAACGCTTGTTCGCAATATACATGCTCCACCAGCATCCGTCAAAGAATTTTGCAATCGAAATTTCACGCTAACATGAAAATTAACTTCACAAGACAATCACTTCCATGAGTTCGTTGAAGTTTTCATGTTCAAAACGCACCAAAAAATCTAGAGTATCGTCCTGAAGTTTCAAATTAACTATTTGCTTTTCACACAGTATAAGGTTATAATCACAGAATCCTCTAACACAAATCTCCAAGCTTTTTCCTACGTGCAGGTGTACAGGACTAGTCTGATAACAAGAAGCTAGAGGCATTTTAAAGGAACGGAATAGTTACGTAACAATCAGCTTCCAGGCTGGCGTTATCATGGAAGGTCACTATGGTTATCCACAGTTATTTCTGTGCATCTTTTTCTTCTTTGGTGTCGGACCTGAGATGAAAATAAGGATAACAATTAACCCAGCACTTCTGTAGTGAACAAGAAAGTATAAAAAGAGCCCCAGCAATTGATAACATACACTACTCGTCTAACGAATTGTCCCTTAATACGTGGCCGCTGTTCTGCTAGTTTTTTCCTGCTGTAGTATCGAACCTGAAAGAAGATCAAAGGAGAATCCAGGAATATGTAATTCTTTCAAATCATTAGCGGACAAAGAAAATGTCTTCTGGAGGCAAAATGCATCTTAAGATTAAATGAAGCTAGAATGCTTTTAGTAAAGCTAAAAATGTCAATAAGCGATCAATTTAGCTGTAGACGATATAAGTACACCATGACGAGGGCATAACTACATCACTACATCTTTATATTCACACTGCTAAAATCCCTATGCTGTAAAGAATTAAAGATAATCACAACCATTGCCAAAAATTCAAACATATGATGGGCCATGTAAGCAAAAGTATATTACCCTCTTCTCAAAACATCTTTCTTTTCTCTTTTGACGAAATTTGGTCAAGGCAGCCTCTCTTGACGCAATTCGTCCTTCATCTGTTCCATCCCCCCCACTGTTTTTCCTGTCAATGCCACTGGCTCCAGTGCTCCCAGCTGCCTTATTATCACTATCCACAGTTATCATTCTGGTTGTCAAGTTGGTGCTGCTTCCATTCTGTCCATTGCTGCCACGATCACTCTCAGCAGCACTTTCATCAACACTAAAGTTTGCAGCATTACTTTCTATCGGCCCCTCAAACACATTTGACGATACAACATGATCTGAATGGAGTTCTAGCGGAGTATTCTGGGCAATATGACTATAATGGTGAAAGTGAAAATGATTGTGCCCAACATGGAACTCTTGTTCAGAGCCTTCCACTTGCGCTTTAACCATCCCTGCATTTTCTGGTTGGACAGAAACTTTAGCATGAGGTGAAGAAATACTACTGTTATGCACAGTTTGGAGTGCATAAGAATTAAAAGATCTAACTCCTGTTACAGACTCAGGCTTCTTGTCAAAAGCATCTCCTTTGGTACTAAGATATAAATTAGTAGAGGCCATGTCATGGATGTTGTTGCTCCCATTAGACTGCTGATTTGGAGGGGTGCTATTTGAATGAGACGGAAAGTTGTGCGTTGTCTCTGTATTTGGTGCAACTCGGCTATTATCTAGTGGAGAACAGCTTCCTACATTTCCTGTTTGGGGCTGATAAAAAGTACAGACAATATTAGGTTGCGCCATTGGCACCATACACTTGGGGACGGAACCAGAAAAAAATTGTAAGAAAAGGTGAAAATTTATAATTAATAAAAGTACTTTAAAAATGTAACTTTGAGTATTTATAAATTAATATAATAATAAAATTTATTAAAATAAATTAAAAAACAAAGACACAATAATAAAAAAATAGAGAAATATAATAACATTAAAAACTATTTTAATATGAAAAAAGTATATACTAGAAGTAATATAATATATATTAGCCAATAAGATCATATTCTTTGATTTTTAATTCAATAAAATTCATTTATAACCTCCTCTATGGTGAAATTTTTTACAATTTCTTTTTAAAAAGAAACACCCCCAAATTATTTACAAGAAAGTCATCTTTCATTTGATTACGATACTCTACTTTTACAATGAGCAAAGATTATAGTTAAAGAAAACAAAAAAGAAAAAATTTTGTGAAAGCATGAGAATTAGAAAATGGAAAGTATATTATTAGTTATTCTTAGAAAATGGAGATAAGAAATTTCTTGGAGAGATTTTTAGTAAATTTATTTATTTTATAAAATTTATTTTTATGATCAATGTAAGAAGCAATTATGTCTTTAAAGCATGTGTCAAGATTTTAAAACATTAAAAGAGGCAAATAAAAAACATTAGGGGGCAAATTTTAAAATTAAAAAAAAGTAATATTATATATACACATAATACATATAAAAAAATTTTTTAAGGGGGGCAGCTACCCCTAATTTGTTGAACCTGAGTCTGTCCCTGTATACACTTCTTTATCAAAAACATTTTTATGGGCATCTGCTTGCTAACCACTAAAAAATAACTAAAACACACTGTATGTTCCTTATTAATTTTCTCAAAATTGTATACTCAAACTTCTTTGGTAGTTCAGTAATCCCTTTCCCCCTACTTGCTGAATATGCAGAAATGCACATACGCATCCATAGATGATGCAGAATGGGGAACATGAAGATATGACCAGATAAATGTTGAAATACTGGGATTTGGGGGAAAAAGTGCAAATACTACAAACAATAAAAAATCTTTCTGAATAATATAATGTGTTTGATTTCTAAGGACCATAGAATATAACCTGATTAGCAGAAACAGTGTTATATCTGCAAAATAAAGAAAACAATGTCATTTTAAAATGTTAACAATCAATATTATGCATCTAGTATAGGTATATATGCTTGCAAATTTATCTTACTTTGAGAATGCCGATAGATCTGAACGTCTCAAAACATTACACTCATCACCTGCCACATTTTTAGCATCTCGTACTCCTCCAAGCCTCTTCAAAGTTAGTTCAAGAGATGGATGTTGTTTATGGCAACAGCTTGCTTTAGTTTGTGAGATGCCAGAAAAGCCAATGGTAGTGTTCAAGTCTCTGCTTTCTACCTTCGGACTGTTGCTATCAGTTACCGGATCAATGACATTCAAAACCTGGTCTTTCTGCGCCCTGGTTTTATCACTGTTGTATAACAGTTGTCCTTTTCCACAGACATTACTGTGTCCTTTATTGAGTTTTTTACTATCTACGTCAGAGAGATTATTCATTTTTTTCCCAATTGGAATGGCAGACAACACTTCAGGTCGATGTTCTACTCTCATATTTAGAGATATTCCCATCCCCAAGTCTATGCCCATTGCAACATCATCTGGAAAGTAACTTTTTTGAGTGCTAGCAAAGAAAGATATGCAAAAGAAATAGATACCATCAGGGCATACCAAGCAGTTCACTCTGTTTGTGGCGCTCTTTTTCTGTCACATGCACCCAAGTACTACTAACATATCCAGGTTTTGTATGCATCACTTGGGCACATGTGCTATCAGTGGCATCAACCAATTGCTTATGAGGTGAAACTGGGTGAGGACTGCCAATTTCAGCTGGACATTTAGTCCATGAACTCTACACAAGATAGAACTTTGATATGATTCTTGGGTTTCTGATAAAGACTTGCTGGTCAATTCAACAATATGTGATCTTAATAATAAATGGTATAAGTTCAAGAAATGATTAATTAAGCAAACATAAGCAAGCAACATGTCATCATGCTATTCCTAGTTCCCTAACAATAAATGAACAGCAATGACAGGATTTTTGCAGTGATGTAAATAATATGTATAGAAAGATGGTCCATTCAAAGTTGTTGCAATAGCTACTTGTCATGATAAGTAACTGGCACACACTACATTTGCTAAGATAATCGTTTTGTTGAACTTGATCAATAACAAGTGCTCATTATTATTCTCTTTATGGGTAACTTGGGCTGACTGCAAGATATGACAAATCAGACTCTTAAAACTCGTTTCTTTTTTCATTCTCAACTTCCTAGACCCAACCTTTCCTTTCTCTTTGGCCATTATCATTTTTTGGTCAGTCCTATCAAGTCACATGCTTCTAAGACCTACATACTCCAGCTCTAGAAATTATAACCCCACAATCCCATGATCAAATTTTAATTCTAGAAATTTATAGTAACCTTTCTATTTCTGGACTCCAATATTTTTATTTTTTAATCTATCACTTTACTCTATACATGTTGGTCTTCAATTCTAAAACCCATAAGCCTGTTGCTGTGGCCAGACAGATTAATAAGTATGGTTCAATAATAGCTTATAGTCTTCCAACCTGACTGCCTTCACAAAGAGTAGGCTTGTCTACAAACCTAAAATTCAAATTCACCTAGCTAGTTGATGATAACATATTAGTTACAAACCATGGCAAATTTTAAATCTTCCAAATTGTTTCCATGAGTAAACATCTAAACACTAAACAATGATATTGAGACAACATACTGCTATATCAACTAGCAAGTTTTGCCTCGTCATATGGTAAAAATCATTGCTTAGAAGAAATTCAATGAAGACATATTTACATGTTATGAGATCTGTGCATCACCTGAGTTCCACTTCCATTGTCACTTCCATCTCGAACACTCAAGCCTTTACTTCCAAAGTCATTCTCATCGCTACTGTCACTATTGTTTCCAGTTAGATCATCATTACTTCTTGACTTTGCAGATTTTCTGGTCTGGGTCCCACTTTCACTCCCACTACCACTAGACTGAGGAATTGTATTAATCAAAGTTGACAAGTAATTACATATTGAAGAATGGATTGATATATAAGTCGATCAAATATAAGATTTACAAAATCAACATAAACTATCATGCAATAGAAACCAAATAAATTACATGAATTCATATCTACCGCTAATTTTATAAGCATATTTGCTAATTTTCTCCGTTGATTCTTACAGCACCTGTAATCCAACATTCATACTTGTTTGAGTACATGCCTGAAAGAGAAATGTAAAGCAACTCACACTGTGACATCTTCTCCAAACGTGCTGCCAGAGGTTTTTAAGTTCATTCCTCCGAATGGGTTTCACTAAAAAATCAACTGCACCCTTTGACAGACACTTAAAGACTATACCCATAGAATCATGAGATGACATCACTGCATGCATTATGTGCAGTAAAAGAAAATACCGGATGAGCAATAATCATGAAGATAATATATTTACATTTGACACAAAGTATTACTTTGGAATAGCACTTACTAATTACTGGGATATTCTTCAGAGATTTGTGGCTCATGATTTTGCACAAAAGAGATATTCCGGATAAAATAGGCATAGCTACCTCTGTTAGGATGAGATCAATGCGATTGCCTACATCTTCTAACATTTTCCATGCTTGAAGACCATTGGAAACGGAAGTGACTGTAAGTACCATAAATGAAGTAAATAGATTTAGAAAATTATGGCTTTCATTATTCAAACAGATATTAGTTTAGACTTCAGAGAAGCACTTATCCATTAAAATAAAATAGATAAGAAGGTGCAATTATAACCAACCCAAACCCCATGTTTGTCTGTCTATAAACAGCTTTATATGTAACAAAATAGTAATTAAACACGAGAATTGAAACTTGCATAATAATCATGATTCATTTTCAAATTCTCCAGAAGAACATCCCTCAGAAGTTACTGAGTAAGACACAGGACTCCAAGGCTGAATACTTATAATGGAACTCCATAGTGGATTGATAGCCTAGAATGATTTAACAGTGAAGAACCAACAGTATATTTAAATTGCATGATAAATACATAAGACATACAATCCTTCAACAAGGTGGAAATGGACTAATTTACAATATGACAGAAACAGATGGGATTCTGTCCAACATCCTCTGAAGATGTTAATAGACTTTTAAACCCATAGGCTAAAAATTTTGAACAAAGCTGAGCTCTCAATTTAGAATGGATGTGAAAACTTATTTATACTTTATGGTTGAAACTCAAACATCAATTTTGTATGCGAAAGATAAATGTTATAGAATCATTTTTTTTTTCAAGTACTTAAAGTAACAAATATGAGATTGGTAATGGTCATCAAACGCAGCTTGTCTAGTACATTTGCATCTTTGTCATGCAGCTGGGAGTGGTTGTAACAAAATAAATGACTTTAGGCATCAGGCATAAAAAATTACCAAAAGAATTAATTACCTTCATAACTACAATTTCTTAATAGAGCACTCACAACATGGCGTGTTGAATCATCATCTTCAACCAGCAGAACTTTTATTGATCTCAAAGGGAGAAACCGCTCCCACCGTATCACTGGCCCTTGAGGTTGTTGTTGTGATATCTGCAATTTCTCGTGGATTTGAATCAGCCCCCTCATCCACCTGTTTCCATCTTTAGTAAACTTATTAAATCTTACGTCCTCTTCGGTCGATGATCCAGAGCCTTGTGCTCCATTAACTACTCCATTATTGAGCCCGTTGGATTCAGAAGTCATATGATTTTGTTCCACCAAACCTCTATGTTTAACAAGATTATTGCTCATCGGAGCAGTTCGTGTCAACTATGTCCACGTTCAAAAAAGAACATGGATGAGGACTTAACAGGATTGTACAAGTGTAATACTCTTGTTATGTCTGTCATGAATTCTCCACACCTTAAGCACTTCAATAATCAACCTCTGCAAACAAAACTCTCACTCAGTCTGGTCAGTGCTTTTTCCAACATCACAATCCTAAAAGATAAATGACCCTCTACCTGGTGGTACTCCACCCCCGAGGTCCAAACAAGTTATACATATATCACAGAGAGAAGAAGGAGGAAGTAATAATACTCCTTGAGATGGGTCAATCAGTAATAGTTTATGCTAATTGTCAATAGATCCCACATGGCAATCTATCAAGACAACTTGATGCAAACTGAAATGAGCAGGTTAAGATAGAAACAGGTAAATCCATCTTTCCAGAAAAGAAATCAAACACTCAAAAACG
Source organism: Erythrophleum ivorense (assembly GCA_026724425.1). Classification (NCBI taxonomy): domain Eukaryota; kingdom Viridiplantae; phylum Streptophyta; class Magnoliopsida; order Fabales; family Fabaceae; genus Erythrophleum; species Erythrophleum ivorense. Next base: position 899,787 of record JAIUCV010000264.1, on the reverse strand, counting down.
ATAATTTCAAAAGAAATCCACTAAAATGGATCAACGACACATTTGTAGACCAAGGCACCCTCAGTCAGTCCAAAGTAATAATTTCCATTCATACAAATGTCCTTGGAAAAAGATATACGTAACTAAATTCACTCATCATCCGCACAGAAACTGCTAAGAAACTCTGATAGAACATGTACGTACTGAGATTCTTAAACAGATTATTCTACAACGAGAAATCACCAGACTAAAGAAATTTGAAAATGAAACCAGATATAAACTCACCAATATACACCTAAGTACAGTCGAGCTCTTGAATCCAAGTTTTATTCTAAAATTTTCAGCACTATCCAAGTTGTGTAAGTTATTTACTCATATAAAGATGGTGATGGGAATCCAACTTCTCTCAACCAAGCAAAACACAAATTCCAGAGACTATATTCTCGTGGGTTTTTTTTTTTTTTAATACATTTTTCCGTGTCAATATTTTTCATCCACCGGATGTAGCTCCAAGATCCACTCAAGGACAAGTGAATGAAAAAGGAAAGATGGAAGAACGAATATAAATAATAATATATTCACTGGATTATATAGATAAAAAATAATGACCTACTGCCAAAAAATACTACATAAGAAACTTGCCTTCTGAGCTTCTCTGATGAGAACAAAAACCCCTTCTGTAAGCTCGATGGAGTAACTTCAAAAACAAAATAAACAAAAACTAATCAAAGCTCCAAATCTAGTTTCAAAATAAAGAGCTGCAAAGCAGATTTACAATTTTTTTTTGTCACACAAAAGGAAATCAGAGCTTAATAAATAAGTTTCAAACATATGTCTCATGCTCTTCTCACGCAGAAATTTCAAAATTTGTCGTCAAGATCACTTGACTGGCAGAGAAATGGCGAAGCTTAAGGGTTAGAAAGAGAGAGGGAGAGAGAGAGAGAGAGAAGGAGAGAAAAAAGGGGTGGGAGGAAGAGAAGATATTATTCGGGGGATGCTGACGTGTAAGAAATGAAGGTGTGGAGTGGCTCGGAGTCCCACGTGGGATGAGGCCGCATGACGTGGACAATATCAGGGTCGTTGGATGGCATGAGCTGGACAAAATCAAAAGCTGCATGGTTAGAGAGAGTGAATCGAATCTAATGCGATCTTCCAGATCTGGATGCCACCACGTGGCTCATTACAGGCGCGTAGAAAGGTTCTGCGTTAAAAGTTAAAAGGGATAATTAAAACAAAAGATCTAAAAATAAAAAAAAAATTATTTTTAAAAATTTGTTATAATCATTATCATTAAGTTTAATAATAAATAATTAAATTTAGTATTAACGAATCCTTAAAAAATAATTTTTTTTTTAATTCTTAAACATAATTTTTTCAAAGTTAAAAGCCCATGCGACGCCGTCGCTTTCTGGTTTTCATAAACGTAGGGGCTTTGTAATTTGCACCTCGAATTTCTATTTTATTTTTTCATCGAATTACCCGTTTCAGGAAGAATTAAAGAAATCCCAATGTGTGTGTGTTGTTATCCATTCGGCCATTTGGGTAACGATGGTTTCTCGTCCAATAAAATGACGTCCAAGATTTCCTAATTCATACCTTCAATTCTAAATTTTGATTCTAGTACATATTAGGAGAGTTAAGATTTAAATATTGTTAAATTAAGAATGATTATACTTCAATAAGCTTTTAGTACTCGCCACAAAGTTATCAAATTATCTGTTTTTAAATTGTAAAAAATTTAAATATTTAAATATTTGATTGATCTAATAAAATATTTTAATCTTTACTTATATATTATATAATATAATAACTATTAAAATAAAATATATATTATCACAAAATTTGTTTATTTACTCAAGTTTCTTATAAATATTAGTTGACTATCACAAATAATATGGATCTAATTTTTTAAAGGGCTAAATAAATTTTTTTAAATAATGTATATTTTGATTTAAAATTTGATATATTATATAAGTAAGAAGGAGATAATATATTTAATTTAATCGGCTCATTTGAAAAAAATTTCTTATTAGTTTGCAACCAAAATGATACTAAGATCGTGACAAAATAGATTTTGTGGTATTACATATTTTAATTTAATACTTATTATATTATATAAAGTAGACTGGTACTCATGCTATGTATGGATTTTTCTATGTAATAATTATCATTATACAAATATTTTATTATTAATGAGAGTGATTAAAATTTAATGATAAATACATGAAAACATGTATTAACATAATATTAATGTGTGTGTTTGTATATATATATATATATATATATAGTTTAATTTAGTCACTTCTGTTATACTTTTATTAATATTTTATTAAATTTTGTTGACATAATTAACTATGTATTATCTTAATACTTTAAATATTCATGATTCAAAATAATCCAATCAACTTACTTAATATAAATTGTATTACATTCTATGTATAAAATTTAATTTTACTTCATTATTTACTTTTATATCTTTTATTAGCATAAGTTATACATAAATAAAGTGTAAAACTGACACAATTGGTTATCTCATAAACCAATAGAATATTGACTGAAATAATAATGATTAAAAGAATAATTTAACCTTATTTTTTGTTGTATCCCATTTTCATAAGATATCTAAAAGTGGAATAGAAGTATAAATTTTTTGTAATTGTAATCCATGGACCATTATAAACTTAGTCAAAAGGTTGAAGCATAAGTATGAATAATTTTTTTGCAAATGATATTGAGATAATTTATAAATGACTAAATAAAAAATTAAAGATTTATTAAAAAAAGTTTTGACAAATGCCTTAACTGAAATATATATATATATATATATATATATATATATATATATATATATATAAGAGCTTCTCTTCTCACATTAAACTAAAACACAAAAAAAAGAGCATATAGCAATCACAACTAAACATTTTAAAGGTTTATTTTATTTTTTTGGTAATATTTATGCCAAAAAAAGAAATTAACTAAGCATTGTTTAGTATGCAGTATAGGTTTTAAATGGAATGAAGATAAATGGTGAGTTAAAAATGAAAAGAAATCCTATAATTCATAATCATATTCGGTAACATCTGGTATTCTCAAGTTAAATTAAACCATAAGACTAAGACTAAGGTTTAGATGTCAATGGTAAGAGCTTAATTAGTATGAGAAAGAATAGCTACTATTGGTTTAAGGTACAAAAAGTAACACCAGATTAGCTCACAGTACAAGAAAAGGGGTAAAATACTAATTTTGAGAAATGTATAGTGTCCATCAGTTTAATTAAACTAGAGCCTAATATAATATGAGGTAAGATATGATAAGAATATAATAGCAACTAATATGACAAGAAACAAGGTTATGAAATTACTTACGGTGCAAAAATGGTGTCAAAATAACTATATATGGTAAAACAATGATTAAGTGGTAGAATCGTAATTTTGATTAAAATTAAAAAAAAAGGTTTTAAATACTAAAATTAAACTTATTATAATTTTCAAATGTCCTAAAAATCATATGGATGGTCAAAAATAGTTAAAACCTTTGCAATGCATGAAACAAGACAGATGGTGTTGTAAACTGTAAGTGGAGTAAATTTTCACTATTTCAAAACCACTGAGATCTTGAAAAATAATGTTTTGTATAAAAGAACACTCAAAATTGTGTAAGGAGTAATCAAATATTGAAAAGCACAAAAATTGAGCAAAAATGAAGCAAATTGATACTTATGAGTAAAATAGTTATTTTAAAAAATTATAAAGCTTCTTAAAGAAACCTCCCACAATCATCAACATTTTGAGCTGTAACTTTAGATCACCCATGGCATTATCTTGTAGGAGGAGAGAGACAATGTTCAAGGCCCGTTTAAGTAAGCAAACGTGCTCTGTTCATCTAACAGTGATTAGGAAAGTTTATCTATCCTCTAAGAGCTATCTAATGGTTGTAAATTTTTTATGAAAAGTTGAAATTTAGATTTGCCCCTAAGTAAGAAATTTCTCTTCTGAGGATACTAAGAGGAGGGAAAGGTTTCACTTGAAGAATACTTCAAAATAAGGTATCTTTTGAAGGTTTTAAGAGGAGAAAAAGGTTCCATGTGAAGAATACTTAGAAATAAGGTAAGATTTCATATATAAAATTTGAAGAAATCATGGAAAACCCTAACTTAAAGTTTCAGTCGTGAGAGAGAATCCTATAGCTAATGTTTCTTGATGTCCTCTTAATGTATTTAGGGGTTTTAATGCAGAAAGATCATAAAACTGCCACCAATTTAGCATTAATCATTAAAAACTTCAAGATCGAACACTATAGATGTAATTTTGGCCATTTATGAGATGAAACATCTAGGATGTTTCTTTGACGATTCTAAGGTTAAAAGAGATCTAAATATGAATCATAGAGATGAATGGAAGCATTAGTTACATCAAATTAGCTATATTTTGAAAAGTCAAAATCCAGGGTCACATATAAGGTATGGTTGAGTAATGTGTAGAAATTTAAGTTTTTGCTAGTATTTTATGGTTTAATTGTCTTCTTTGAAAGCCAAATAAGTCATATATGAAACTAAAGTAAAGTTTAAAATCCAAGAACTTCAAATTAATAAATGGAGATTTAAGAATCCAATTATATGTAAGTGAGAAATGTGACCAAATAAAGAAATTTTGACAAGTAAAATAGTCATTTTTGAGTAATTAGGTAAATTTTAACTAATGAATTAGTTCATTAGGCTAGTCAAATGATAAGAACTTTTGCCCACATAATGAAACTCCATAAAAATCTTAAGTTAGCATATTAATTTGCTAAAATAGATTTATAATGAATCCAAAAATGTATGTTTACCCATAGAAACCTTAATAGATGAATTTGGGTTTGAAATTTAGTAAGCAATTAGAAGAAATTCAAAAATTTTGATAGAGTCAAAATTTATATTTTTTAGAGTTTTATAAAATATTTAGTAAATTTTTTAAATTGGCCCCAAAAAGCTATCATGCAATATTGCTGTTCATTCCGTTCAATTCCGATTTTCATGTTTTTTTAGGGAATAGATGAATTCATTTCAATTTATAATTTTTATAATATAGAGTTTGAATAATAAATTTTTTATAAATGCTTATTTTATATTAATTAAAATAGTATATCATAAGTTATGAATTTTTAAAATTTGAATTACAGCAAATGACTATGTTTAAGTAAAGTCATTGGCTTCCTTTATGCATATAGTGTTTACGTACATGATCCATGTGATGTAACTAGTGATGCAACTAGATTTATGTATATGAATTATGAATTAAAATAAAAAAGGATACCACTTTTGGGTATTGGAGGTCAATTTAATATATTTAGTTGTTTATTTTTTTTATTTTATTAAAAATGTTGTTATAACTAAAAGAAAATATGTCAATGTACCAAGTGAAGGGTAATTAATAGGTTGTAACATATTTAGTATAACATATGCAAGAATAAAAATAATTCTTTTCTAATATTTGATTAAAAAAATGAGATAAAAATAAAAGAACTAAGTGTTCAAAAGATCAAAATATCCTTGGTTTAAAGGCATTTGCTAGGTTTTTTTTCTTTACTTTTAATTTTCCAGAGATTGTAATGTAAAATAAAGATCTTAAACAGGATTTTCAAACAACAATCGGAGGAAGAGGACAAAGGGAATCGATGATGGTGGCTTGCAAAGGTTTCAAAAAATAGGGTACTCATACTCCATTCTATGATTTCCATAATATTTGATCACGCAACTCATCAATTTTGCAATTAAAATGGGTACCAACTATGACCAGATCTGAATACTTAATAAGGAATTGATAATGAGGAAAAGGAAGATAAAAATCATTGTACAGTAGATGACACCCCAATCTCCTTTGATGGCCAAGAGCTTGGTCACTTCTTTGTGGACAGTGGTTGGAGAAGGACGCAACGACAGCAAATAGTGACAACAGCAGCCTCTTGAAGTGGTGGATGACGAATCTCCTTCTTCAACAGCGGGGATAAGATAGACCTCACACAAGCAAATCGATAATTTTTTTCAAAGCTAAAATGGGTCTGAAATGAGGCACTCTCCCACAACGCAGCGTGCTCAAAAGGGTGAAGGATAGGAGACTCCTCGTTTAAAGGAGACAACTCACAAAGGAGACAAGTATCTTATAAACGAAACTAGTTTTTTCGACAATTTGACCACCTTTCTCGTTCCATAATTAGTCTCCTGTTTACAAGGCTTAATCATAGGCATAAAACCAATCAAAATCAGACTCTCTACCCAGGACATCTTCCGTCATCGCCGCCAGAGTACACATGTACGCCCGCTGGCTCTGCTCTTACTTGAGCAATTATTTTAATTTTTACTTTAACACGAGGAATCTTTTATTTTTAATTTATTTTCTCATCATACTAATTTTTTGTAAATATATCAACGATAAATTAAAAATTATTAATTTAAGTATCTACTAAACTATATCAAAAAAAAACTTTAATTTGATTATTATTATGATAATTATTTTATTCATAATATAAAGAATACTGTTAATAATTTAAAATATAAAGAATTAATCTGTTCTTAATTAGGGACACAAACAGGTGATTTATTTATCGGTCTGTCGGCCGTCCGTTTTCAATGGGCATGTTTATGTTCGGAGCTGGGCAGAGCTGGAAGGGTTGAGTGTTCCTCTGGAGCTATCCTGAGGGAGAAAAGCAGAGACAAAGAGTAATGGCATTGATGCGATCAGTGGGCGTTAAATCTGGAAAGGGATCATCTTTATTCTTCAGCTTAACACAGAGGATAGTCCATCGTGCTCAATCCCTAAGCGGGCGAGCATTCTCATCCGCCCTATCGCCGCCGTCCAAAGCTGTTGTATACGAGCTTCACGGCGCACCTGACTCCGTCACCAAGTTGATAGACCTTCCACCTGTTGAAATTAAAGAGAATGATGTGTGCGTCAAGATGCTTGCTGCTCCTATCAATCCCTCCGATATCAATAGGATAGAAGGTTTGCTATTTTGCTACTAATTTTTGGTTCTTTTTCTTTCAATAACAATTGTGTTTGTTAGGGTTGAGTCATCGAATGGAAAATTTTGAAATCAAATAATGTACACTTGTAGGTGTGTATCCTGTGAGGCCGCAACCACCAGCTATTGGTGGGTATGAAGGCATCGGAGAGGTGCATTCAGTGGGCTCTGCAGTTACAGCTCTATCTCCCGGCGATCGGGTTATTCCTTCTCCACCCTCTTTCGGTGCGTCCCACTTGCTGGTTTCACCATTTGATTAGTGAATATAATTCCAAAATCTATTCATTAAACCATTTTATGTAGTAGTATCGTTTCTTTTACTGCTTGTGCGCATCTTACACAGTTACACGAGTTTAAGTTTTTATTCTTTTGAAATTGTGCTGAGATCATAGAATTGAAAATCAATACACAGAGCGTCGCTTGTCCCGGTTCCAATAAGTTGAATTTGAATGCAACATGAGAATGGTTGAAAGCTCACTACTTTATCTAATTGTGAGATGTGAGCTCAGCAGCTCAGAAGACTACATACTGCCAATCTGGAAAACATGCCTGATTCAAATTTTTTCAATTCATACACACAAAATTGGTGAAAAATGCGTATCATGGCAAGACAATCAGATAATGATATTTTCTTCTCTAATTGGAAGGTGGAAACATCCAAAAGGTATTTGATTTTCCTCTGGCACAGGGACTTGGCAAACGTACATTGTTAAAGATCAGAATGTGTGGCATAAAATAAATAAGGATGTACCTATAGAATATGCTGCTACGATTACTGTCAATCCTTTGACTGCTCTAAGGATGCTTGAAGATTACATTACTTTGAATTCAGGTACTGCAGTTTGCTACAAATTCAATAAATTTTCATTCTGGAGTTGAACAATTGATGCCTGCTTGAACTTCGTATTATGGATGTCAACAGGAGATGCTATTGTGCAAAATGGGGCCACAAGTATGGTTGGGCAGTGCGTCATTCAGATAGCACAATCTCGTGGCATTCACAGCATTAATATAATAAGGGACAGGTGCTGATTTGAAAGTTCATTGTAGATGTTGTGAGCTTCTAAATGTCTATGTTTGATGAAGCTTAATCAAATAATTTAGATTAAAGCATATTGTGTGTTTTATTTTTATAACATTATCGTATATTAAAATTGTAGAAGTTGAATTTTCTCTCTTTTTTTCCCCTTCCAGCGGAAATAATAATTATGAAGAATCTTATTTTTGCATGCCTAATCACTTCTTTGCAGGGCGGGGATTGATGAAGTGAAGGAAAAACTTAAGAAATTGGGAGCTGATGAAGTTTATACTGAGAGTCAATTGGAAGTGAAGAACGTCAAGAGTATCTTGGTATCTTTTGAGTCTTGACATATCATTGTTGATTTGGTTTATGGCTTATTCTGTGGAATGAATGCCAATTGATTCAGTTGAATGCGGATAATAGTTATTGGTTATTTTTTTGTATTTTCACCCCAAAAACAGGTATGTGGAAGGGTAGTCTGGGTGTGCTTCTATCTGTACCATTTGCACTTGCATTCCCGAGACTCATGGTGTGGTTTTTAAGAGTGAAAATGGTAGGAGTGGCTGGAAATTAACAATGTATCAAATCATACATCATGTATAGACAAATTGTTTACCTCCTCTCCTCCTCTTTCGTCCATTTCCACTCCTATCAAGGCAGCACACAAATATCGTTTTTACTGCCTGTTGCTTATAAAATTGCTGTGTAGAATTAATGCCTTTATGAATTTCAAATAGTTTATTTTACATCTCATTGACATGATAGGGCTTTTTTTTTTTGGCCAATGACATGATAGGGTGATATTCCTGAACCTTCATTGGGATTTAACTGTGTTGGTGGCAATTCTGCTTCGCTGGTTCTCAAATTTTTGAGGTATAACATGGGAAGTTGGGTAAAGAGTTGCAACTCTATCTGTTGTTGAAATATATCATTCTCTCTTGAAAATTTAAGTAATTTTATGCCATGTAGACAGGGAGGAACTATGGTGACCTATGGTGGAATGTCTAAAAAACCTATCACTGTGTCAACTTCATCCTTCATATTTAAGGTTAGGCAGTAACTTCCACTCATTTTGTTCATTCTCCTATTTGATTACTTTGGTTTATGATGAATGGGGTCAAGCATAAGAAGATAAATCAACTGTAGGCATGTTAGGTCAGTCAAATCATGTTAAAATTGCAGGTCAAATAGGTTGACAAAGAGCTTGCACATTCCACCAGTAGACACTTGAAACTGAGGAAGGAAAAAAAACACTGAAGAAGTTGGTAAGGTATAAGAACGTGGCTCTCTAAATATTAAATTGATGATGTGTAGTGATAGATAATTATATACTATACCTGATTGTGTACAGTCTAGGGTGTCGATGATACTAGTGACGTTGTCCAGGTTACTTAACCTGGGTTTCTTAAAAAACCACTGGAGATCAAGTTTGGGGAAGCTGGAGCGGATTGAACTCACAAAATATTAGAGATTTGAGAGTCCACAGACATGCTCAGAGGTCCACAACTTTATGAAATATAGAAATCAATATGCCCTTAGATCTGCATGATTAGGTTAAGTTGAATTTGAAATTACCCACAAAATTCCACTTAGCTTCTTCATTGACTAAATAACCAAATTTTGTATCAAATTCAGAAATGAAGCAAGACTATTAGTTATGTCAGACCCTAATCCTTGGAATCATTTATGTCATAACTTCTTTTTGCCTTAGCGTTCTTGATATTATGTGCCTACCTGCTTTGATAGACTAGAATATTGCTCTGGTTTATAAGTTGTAACTACAGTCTAGAACTACATATATGCAGGAACTTTCCTTGAGGGGATTCTGGTTGCAGAGGTGGATGACCACAGATAAAGCTGGACAAAGCAGAAAAATGATAGACAGACTTTTGGGTCTTGTACGAGATGGGAAGTTGAAATATGAGTATGTCTTCTGCCCCCTGGGGGTTCAAATTGCACGTTAATATTTAACTTTTGGATTTTATTATTTCCTTTCAATAAACTGTTCACTCCCAGTTTCTCATTGGATCGCGGATCAATTTGATATATTGTTCGCCCTCGTTGCAGGATGGAACTGGTTCCCTTTGACAATTTCAAGACAGCATTGGATAAGGCTCTTGGCAAACTTGGGAGCCAACCGAAGCAAGTGATCATATTCTAAACATTTTAAGTAGGATTCAAGAGTATGGTTGTTGATGCTTGATATTGCGTACACCCTGAGGAAGGGAATTCAGTTTGTCATCTGGCAATTCTAGTACACCATATACCACACATCTTGATCTTGTAGATCCCCCTTTGTATAGGATACGAATAGGGAGTAATGTCTCTAACAAAGTTGCTTCATGACAGTTGAGTAGAGTGGTTAAACTAGTTTAAGTGGTAAAGCAGTCAACAATTGGGCGTTGCAGCGAGAACTTCGTGAGGAGACAACTAACATTAATGAGCATCGATCGAAGTGAATTAAATTGAAAGGCGCGCGAAATGAACATATTTTGTGTAATATATCCTTGATACATCCCTAATCTTTGTTAATAATAAAAAAGTTTTATACTTAGGGGGTATTTATTTTTGTGTAAAGTAGAGAAATGTGTCTATATTATATTTATCATGTCTTTTATAATTATTAATTATTATTTAATAATATTTATTTTTAAAATTTAAATTAAAGTAAAATTACAGAAATATTTTTTTTATTTATAAAATTATTTTTTATTATTTTTTATTTTACGTATTAAATAAGCCTTTGAGTTAAAAAATTCAGATAATGTTCGACGACAATCTAATATTTTCCTTTTCATTTTACGCTTTCTGCTTAAAAGGTTGTAAGGTAATAAATTGTTGATGTGTGGATAGGTACGATAAAATAGTCTTAGCTAGATTACGTGGTGTCCAAGTGCATCGGTTGAGAGTGTCAGGGGCAGTTGTAGATCTCCGTCAGAGTTTAAGTTGTCACTTTGTCATTATTAAAATGTCAACTATATTCGCCGGCATTGTCTATGGGTCAATAACCATGTATAGTAGCATTGCCTTGCTTTTAACTCCGTCGACATTTAGAATTAGATCCAAGAGTAATTACCTTGACAACTATGCAGAGTCTTAAAAATTAAAATATCAAAGGGTAATCCTCTTAGAAACTTAAAAAATAAAACAAAAGGAAAGGAATAGTGAAGTATGAGGAGTGTATATCCGATTACTCGATTGAGTAGTCAAATTTTTAGGTGAGAGTTTAAACTTTGAACAAACAAAATAGAAATGGAAATCCTCCTATAAGTCCCACCTTGCTCAATAGGATGTTCTAAAAGTTGGAATATCTGAAGTTCTGGCACCAAGTAATAGAGCCATTGCAAATCAGAATTAAGGTTGGTACTAGTTTTATGTAGCCCCAAACAATAAAAGAAGTCCATTGATAGAGACAAACAAGACAAAACCACTATTATGAGCACCAAACAAAAAAAAGCCACTATATTGCTTAGGTACTGCTGCAGTACTATATCTGGATTTTTACAATGAGAAACCATATGCAAAGGCATTTTTCTTTTGGGGAGGGGGGGGGGGGGATTAACAATCAACAAAATTAATCCGGTACTAAAATCCAAAAATTTAATAAAAAAACAAAAAGAAGAATAAGAAAAAGAACCTTGCCCCTCAGGATAACGGGAGAATCTATCTCCCTCTTCACTCTCACTATAAAGATTACAAAATCACATACACCACTTTTCCACCCAGTTCCAAACTTGTATATGAAATTCTATAGAGCCAAACATTAAGAGCAAGGGACCGATTTGCCGAGACTATTCCACCATCTCATCTGGGTGGAAGTTAAGAGACTCCCTCCATATGAGCTCCTTTATATCTTCTTCGTTAAGAGTTGTCTGCTCGAAGTCAAAGATGAAAGGAGTTGGGCAAATGGGCTCCTCGTTGATCTCATGAAAACTTGACAAATATGGGTGATTCAATGCTTCTTCCACTGTCCAATCATAAGATAAATTACAAGGAGAGATGAATGAATGATAGAAAGGATTATTAAATATAAAAGAGGCATACCGGTTATGCGTTTGGACGGATCGAAAACCAACATTTTCTCCGCAAGATCAATTGCCAACGGCGACAAATCAGGAAAGCTGCGCGCAAAGGGTTGCTTTTCTACACGTGGGAGCTGTTTAACATATTTCTTTGCATTATCACTTCGCAGGAATCCAAGGTCTGAATCATCTGGTGAACCTAGTAGCTGCTTAAGGAAGATAACTATAAGGACTCGGTTCATCAATATTTTGCTCATTCGGTAGCTTCACTTACTACTGTTATCTACTTAAAAAAATTCAGAATATCAATAATTCAAATTATAAATTTTTCTAGCAAATTGACAAGCCAGCTGTGATGGAGAGAAGAAAAATACCTCAGTTATAAGCGTCAACTGCTGAACATAATCTTTACCAGGAAAAAGAGGCTCCCTTCTCATTATCTCCATCAAAATGCAACCAACGGACCATATATCAATAGCTGTCGTATATTCTGAACAATTCAATAGCAATTCAGGGGCCCTGTACCAACGAGTCACAACATATTCCGTCATAAAGTCTGTCTCAGAGGTAGTTCTGGCTAGCCCAAAGTCGCAGATCTTGAGGTCACAGTTTGCATTGAGAAGTAGGTTGCTTGGTTTTAGATCTCGGTGCAAAACATTGGCAGAGTGTATGTACTTCAATCCTCTCAAGAGCTGATATAGGAAATACTGCAATAACATATAAGATTCAGCTTAAGCTTTGCTCTATTACAATTTTCTCTTTATAAATAGAATCTCCATGTTCAAAATCAGTGAATTAATTGAAAAAACTTAAGCTAATAATTCGTTATCATTTCAGCTTTTATAGAACAAGGATTAGTTGGCAGGATTCCAAAGTACTTACCTGACAATGCTCATCTGTGAGATCCTGGGTAGAACGAATGATCTGATGTAGGTCAGTATCCATCAATTCATATACAATGTAAACATCATTAAACTTTTGCCTCTCTGGTGGCCGTATTATGTCCTTAATTTTTATTATCTGCACAATACCGCTGAAGAGAGTCACGTACAAGACATAGCCTACAAAATCCAAGTACACTCAACACTTTTTTTTTTTTTAAAACAGATCTTACAACCTATAGTCTCATATACATAGGCTAAGAAATCAAGCATACGCCGTAGTTGGATGATGCAACACAAGAAAAGGAAAACAAGTAAAATCAGAGAGTAAAAGAGCCGTACATTATCATGGTCCATATGACAAAGAAGTTTGATTTCACGAAGTGTCCTCTTGGCATCAATCCTGTTGTCGAAAGCATTCCCGATCTTCTTAATCGCAACCTCTTCTTTAGTCTCAGAATTCGTCGCACAGCTGCACCAATAATCAAAAAATTTAACAGATAGACAAACTCAATTATAGCCACTGATCGATGAGATAAACTACTATAATTCGTTGTTTGTTGAGAGAGAGAGAGTAAGATAAAGTGATACCAAACGATGCCGTAAGCGCCGCGTCCGACGGGCTGTATAGGAGGGACGTACTTGGCATACACCTCGAAAGGATTGCCGAGAATGTTGAACCTGACGTATTTGCCTCCGTGAATGGGAATCCCCATGGATTTGATCTGGAGGGGTTCAGAATTTTCCATGTGTTTGTGATTGAAAGGAAGCTTTTTTGTGAGAGAAAGAAGAATGTTAAAGGACGAAGGAGTGTGAGTATTGGGAATATAAAGGAAGAAAGGAAGGGTAGGACCATTTGGGAAATTGACGGAGCACGTTGGGTGCCTTTCGCTTTTGAAGCTGGTGAATTCACCATGGTGTTTCGCCTTTGAAACTGGAATGCGTTACTTTGAAATTCAAATCTTCAATTCAAATCTTACGTGGACTAAAGTCCATTGGGTGCATGACGGATTCAACTATGAAGACTTCAATTCTCAGGTGTTTCCTTTTTTCCCCCTTTCTTCTTACTAGTTACTACACGAAAACAAAAAGGAATATTCTGCCAATGCCCCCACATCAGCCCTTTGATAGCAAAGCCACAGGCCCACAAAGCCCAGGATCACCCCAAAAATCTGAAGGACAGACTATGGATGCAGTTTGCCCCAATACAACCCACCCAGATGGGCTTTTCCAAGGGTCTTGGGCTACGAATGGATGAAATCTCTTAAGACTTTGGTCCAAAGACATTTGCAAGCCCTCGTTGTGTGAAAAGAATTCTTATAACTTTTTAATAAAATATATCATTTTTTAGTAAAATACATAATTTTACAATTTAGCATCACATGATTAAATCTAACACCTTATTATTTGTTTTAAAGAATTTTTTAGATAGGAATATAATATATTAATAACATGTTTAATTTTTCAATAATAGATATCTAATAACAAGATTTTTAATTTACTTATTATTATTAAACTTTTATTAGGCATATTGTTAATATGTTTTTTTTATTAAATTATAATATAAAAATATAAATTTATTTATAAAATCATAATTTATAAATTTATTATTATTAATTATATTTTATTATTTTAAGTAAAATTTAAAATAAAATATATTATTATATATATAATATATATTATTTCATATATATGTGTATATTAGACAATCTAGACATCATGACAACAATAATAAATCATTTTTAGAGAATTTTAAATATGGTAATCTAAAATTTTATTATTTATTTTTAAAATTTTTTAATATAATATATATACGTATTATATTATATTTTATACAAACATACCTAAACCCCTCCCTCTCCCCCTCACTCAAATCACGTAGCCCTCTCAAAAAATTAATATTAAAGGGAATCCCGCCCGGGGGGTTATTTATAAATAAAAAAATTATATATATATATATATATATATATATATATATATATATATATATATGTATATATAAAATTCCGTAGCTCGTGTATTGTTCCTTATCATGTTTAATAACACCACACCATGGTACTATTCATTCACTTTTTTTTTTTTTTTTAAGTGAGAGCTACATTTTTTTTTCTTTTCTATCTTGCGGGGCCTACAAATTTTTTTTAAACCATCCTACAATAAGGGTAAGTCCTGGTTTGTTTTAAATGTGAAAGTATTTCCTTTATGTTCAATAATTTTTTTAAAAAATAAATTTTTGTATAATACAGAGGCAACTCCTCCGCATCCTTTAAAAAAAAATAAATTCTAGATATAAAGAAATAATTTTAGCAGTTATATATTTGAGGTTTTTTTAAATCTATATATATAAGTCAAATTACCTTGTAACTTTGAGCCAAAAACATTTGCAAGCCCTTGTTGTGCGAAAAAAACAAAACGTATATTTGTGTTATTAAAATTTTTAATAAAATATAATACTTTTTTAATAGTAACATGATATATATATAATTTTTTAATTAAATATATAATTTTACAATTTAGTATCACATGATTAAAATTTTTTAAAAGAATTTTAGATGTCTAAAAAAACAAACTCAAATTGCCAATCTCGTGACTGGAAAGACCATGGAATCTTTCTCAATCAAATGCAGCTAATATCCTATTATACTTTCAAAACTCATTGTAGAAAAAAGAAATTTTAAATGTTTATTCGTAGATTTTTTGATAAAGAATTTAATTATATGATATTATGTTATAAAAATTATTCACATGTACATTTTTATTGAAAAATTGATAGTAAATAGTCAAATACTTAAAAATAATAGGTAATGGGATTTTAACGACAATACGTAAAAACAAAAAACAAAAGACCTGAATGCTCCGCCGCAAAAACGTTTTCCCTAAATGTTTATTATTTTTTTTAAAAAAAAAAAAAGAGTCGCGGCATAACACATGCCGCGACTCTTTTAATTTATTTACAATATTTTAATGGGTCGCGGCATTTGCAATGCCGCGACCCATATATATATATATTATATATAATTTATTATATTTGATATATTTTATTATTTAAATTATTTAGAATTATAATTAATTTAAATTTTATAAAAAATATATTTTTGTAATATAATTAAACATTTTAATAATATATATATTTTTAATAATATTATGATAAATATATATATTTTATAAATAATTATATAATTTTGTAATTAAATTAAATATTTATTATAATATTATTAAAAAATTATATGCTTATTATATTTTAAATAAGAAAAATTAATAGTAAAAAAAAATGATCAATAAGTTTAATCTTATCCAAATACTTAAAAAAATTTTACACAAAGATAATTCAATGAAAAGAAAATTATTCTAAAATTATCTAGTTAATTATATTTTCTCAAACATTTTATTATTTTTATTTTTATGTAAAGGTGGTTTATTAAAGGATTTGGCCAATCCCTAAAAATTAAAAGAAATTCTTAATATAAGAAAAGAAGTTGAAATTTTGTATCAGATTTATTAGAATAAGAAGATAAGATTCCCAGTGCTTGTATATAAATTTCTTTAATTTTAATAACTTTTAAAAATAAATCTTAGTATTTTTTCTTATAGATGTATTTCGTTTTTGCAAAAAATAATTACAAGCTTGATTATACAATATTAAAATGTTAAAAATTTTATTTATTACTTTTAAAAATAAAAATAAAATTTTAAAAACATGCACATTTATTTTTATAATAATAATATCATTAATAATAAAAGATATTATTTTCTTTAGACTTTCCAACTCTCTTTGTATAATTTTGGAATAATTTTCTTTTCGTTGAATTATCTTTGTATAAAATTTTTTTAAGTATTTGGATAAGAGTAAACTTATTGATCATTTTTTTACTATTAATTTTTTTTATTAAAATATAATAAGCATATAATTTTTTAATAATATTATAATAAATATTCAATTTAATTACAAAATTATATAATTATTTATAAAATATATATATTTATCATAATATTATTAAAAATATATATATTATTAAAATGTTTAATTATATTACAAAAATATATTTTTTATAAAATTTAAATTAATTATAATTCTAAATAATTTAAATAATAAAATATATCAAATATAATAAATTATATATAATATATATATATATATATATATGGGTCGCGGCATTGCAAATGCTGCGACCCATTAAAATATTGTAAATAAATTAAAAGAGTCGCGGCATGTGTTATGTCGCGATTCTTTTTTTTTTTTTTTTTAAAATAATAAGCATCTGAGAAAAATATTCTTGCGGCGGAGCATTTAGGTCTTTTGTTTTTTTTTTTTTACGTATTGTCGTTAAAATCCCTAAATTTTGTTATATTAAATTATCATTGTTATGAATTAAGTATGTGATGAATGTTATTGACGATTTCAACGATAATAGAATAATATTCTCTGGGAGGTTCCACCAATATGGCAGCACTGAAAGACGCGCCAGATCAAACTTACTGAGTCCAAAGGTCTTACTTCACCTCACTGACCTCAACATTCAGTGACGACAGCCCTGACGTATTTTCAAATTTGCTTAGTTCCGAAGTAAGGCCATTAAAGACCCAATAATAATAATAATAATAATAATAATAATAAAATATAATATTTCTAGAGGAGCTATACGATTTTCTTCGCAGAGCATCCTTGCGCTTGCTTGGAGGACAACTGTACTCGTTATAACAAATTTGGAGTCACATCAAATGTCTTATTTTATCGTTGATATACTAATAATAATACTATTCACAATGAGTAATAAATTGTTGTACTTTAAATATAATTTTTTATTTTTATTGTTAAATTTTTTTGATAAATTTATAATAAAAATTCAAAAACATTTAATCATATCATATTAAATTGTAGAGATTATACACTTGTTTTAAAATAAATTTTATATTGATTATAATTTTATTAAAAGATTAATAATAAAAATATAAAAATTATAATTAAACTTTTTTAAAATTTATTTTTTATTTTCAGTTTTTATCAGATGTCCACAAAGGATAACTGTTTCTCGTTTTGAACTATTGGTTGACACTGGTATTATATGCTGCCACGGGTGATTATTTTCGGATAAGCATACATTCGACTCAGGTATGGCAAATATTTCAACATCGTTTCTTCACTTAATTCAAAAAAGGCATGTCCTTCCTCCCTCCTCTTTTTGAGATATAAGCCCATCCTCGTAATCAAGTTGCCCTTGAAATTCTGCTACGCTATTTTCTTGCATGAGTGATGATTTTTCCTTGGGGAATATGTTGTATACCTCAAAGTTAGGACGTTATAGCTAGCATCTAATTAAGCAAAAGAAAAAAAAAAGAGAATCTATACTCGACTAATATATAAAAAATTAAGCATAAAATTAAAATTTTAAAAAATAATTGTATAGATTAAAAGTGATCACTATATTTATTTTTTAAAAAATAGTTTTTTAAATAAATAACTATTATAAAATAATTATTATAAAGATATAATAAGTATTATTTAAAATTTTTATTTTTATTTTTTTCTTTTCATTTGATAACCAAATAGAGGGTACTTCAGTTCATAATAAAAAAAAGAGGCTACTTCTCGCACAATAATTATTGGAACATCTTTTTAATATATGTACTTATTATATGCACTCTGATTTAATTTACTCCCGTCCTAAATCCATTTTATGATTGTTTTCACAGAGGCTATAGCTTTACCATAAGGATTATAATTAAATATGCATTTCATGTATCATTGATTCCCTCGCTATTCCTTTAGTTTGACTAGCTAGATGTCCTGCACATCAGCATGTGTCTATTTGCATTTTTTTTGAAGGCTCTAAACAAAATAAAACTCCAAAACTTCCCTTATAAAAGACATCATATTTTATTAATATTTAGCAGATATAATCATAATATATTGTTATATAGTTGAGGATGACCAGTCATTTAAATCCACATGACTATGATTCATAAACAGCTGGAGAAGAATTCTTTGGTCCACAAGCAAGAAAAAAATTGGTTAAAATAGCGTACATTAAATGGTCAAATCTTCTTTTATGCCCACACATGATGTGGCATATATTAAAAGAACATTAAATTAAATGGAAATCTACCGAAAGTCATAGGGTAAATTATATAAGTATTTTTAAGCTTTGTTAAAATTAAATACATTTTTTATTTTACAAATATATATAAATTTCTCTTGATATAAAAAAGTTATTGTACACTTTAATTCAATTTTAAAATTTTTTTGTAATTTAATAGAAGATATTTTAATAAAAAAATTTTAAATTAGATTAAAACATTAAAAAAAACTTTGTTATTTTAAAAAGATTCTTTGTAAATTTAAAAGGATTATATAATTTTAATAAAATAAAAAAAGTTGTATAATTTAAAGTTTTAAAATAACAATGATGGTTATAAAAAAATATTTTAATCTACGTTTTGATTGTCAGAAAAGCAGGACAATCAGCTGGTCCAAGAATCAACTTCTGTCGTACGTTTGTCTTTTTCGTTCTTTTTCTGCCCTAACTTAAAATAATCACAGTGGGCCATTCTCAAATGTCGTTCTCCATGGAGTTTCTTATCCATTTATACACTTTGAATCTACGGAATTTTGTTGTAACTTTTTTAGTAGAGCATACTGAAAAAGTTACATCAAACCAATCCACCATATATAACCAATTAAACGATCTAGGCAGGGCATATCTGGGCTAACTTTGTTCAAAGGTTAACTCTCAATTGGTGTATAGTTTATTACTTAAACAATCTTTTCTTTGGTAATCAACTAGAAAACCCCACTCAACAACCATTGAATTCTTCTGGAAGAATAAGAAAATTCATAATGCAGTGATTTTTTTTTTTAAATTGCAGCTCCCCACATATCTGTACTTAGGATTATTTTTCTGGGCTGAAATAAAAAGAATTCTCCATAATTTAAAAAACAGCGAAATATAACCTCTCTTAATTTAAAAAATTAATCAAAGGCTCAAAATTTAATTACTTATATACCTTCCCCTAATACTTTCGTTCAAAACTTCAAAAATACTTGTCTACGTCAAAAAAAAAACTAACTCATGAAAAAATATGCCACGTAGCTAAAAATGAGATTTTAGTCATTTTCTTCTCCCTTCCTCCGTTCTATCATCTCTCTCTCCTAATTTTCCCTCTCAATTTCCGCAAAGCACAGAAGGAAGCACAAAGATTGTAAAACTAACATTACTCTTATTAGATAAATTAAATTTGAATGTTAAAAAATTGAAAAGATTCATTATAAGCGTCGTTTAATTTTTTCGAACTAAGATTTCATAAATAGATAAATAAAAAGGTTCGGAAATAGAAATAAGAAGTATGGAAATTTAAAAACACAGCAGGATGGCAGGGAACTCTGCAAAAATGGGAAATGTCTGCGTTTGCACCATCAGAATTAAGGACAATCAGTCAATTACCCAACGCTGAATATATTAATCACCGGAAAATGAAATGGCATCTATTTTCATTTTCCACTAGAATCACACAATGATCCATCAATATCTGGGAAAATTTTGATGGATAATTAGTAGATACAAGCCCAACAAAAAAAGTTTATACAACCAATATACGCATACAAATCCAAATACACCAGGTTCTGTCTGCATAATACCCCTATATACAGGATCATTCTCAAGAACTACGTGTTCTTCTATATTTTCCCAGAGAATTTCAACAAGAGAAACAAATGAATATTCCAAAAAAAAAATGAAAGAAGAACGAGATTGATCGACAGTCGACCTTGCATAGAGATATAATCAGAAGTTGCAAATATTGAATCCGGATCAGGAATCTGTGTTATACCCACTTGAAATTGTTGGTGTAGCGGAAGGAGAGGTGAGAGGAGCTCCATCTCCTCCTTGCCTGCGTCGAATACCACCAGCCGAAGACGCAAGCGCCGTCGCGGAGTTGACGATGCTCTTAAATATCTTGATCTTGATTTGTCCTCTTCTCGGAGGCAGTGTTGGTGCGTGCTTGTTGTTTGATTTGGGTCCGTTGATGTCCATGGAAGCGATTAATTGAAGAAGGCTGTGAAGTGAAGGAATGATGGCGGTGGAATACAAGCCCACCGAGTGTCTGTTTCTTTGAAATTGGAAGAGAATAGAGGAGAGAGAGCACTCAGTGAAATTGGTAGAGTGAGAAGCAAAACTCAGTGAAGAGAAGGCTGAGTTTGAGGCTTTAAAGGCCGAAAGGGGCGATTTGCTCGACTCAACACTCAATGACTTGCGCCCGAAGATTTATTGAGTCCGCACATACTTCAACTCGGGCGGATGTTGGTAATGTATTATAATTTTCATTTCTTTCTCCATTTTCAATCTAATTAGTTTTAAATTTAATCTCAATCCCCTTTTTTTATGAAATTCTTTAATTTTAGATTCAAATTTCTTTATTAAAAAAATTTAAAATATATAATTTTTCTTCAATTAATATTTATCTATATAAAACTCATTTATATAAAATTACAAAAAAATATGCACTCAAATCATCAGACTATGTACATAACTTTTAGTATGAAATAATTATTCATTTAAAAAGAGTAAAAAATTACCAAGTTTAACTAACTAACTAAATATGTATATATGCACACTACAAGTGCTCTAGTTTTCATTTCTTTCTCCACTTTTGCACTTTTACTCTGAAGGCATATCAAATTTAATCATCTGTTCTCTCTTTTTTTTAAATAGAATCCTGTAATCTTAAATTCAAATTTATTTACTTTAAAAGTTTTTAAAATAAACAAAATTTTGAATTGACATTTATCTGTATAAGATTCATTCATATAAATTTACAAAAAAATATGTGCATGAACTATTTTAAACAATCAAATTAAAAGTATGTGCATAACTTCTGCTTAAAAATAAATGTCCATCTCAAAAAAGTGAAATATTATCAAGATTGACTAAAACATACTGTCATTCCACCAGCTGGCAACGGAAATGATGGAGTGGTAGTGGACTAGGGAGAACCTGTTTCGATTGTTGATGAGGCATTAATAACACGTGAGGAAGCACATGAGAGAATGGAGTAAAAGCCACATGAGAGGTCACGTGAAGGGAATGGGTTGAGATGGAGCACACGTGTTAAGAGGAAGACGTGGAAGCTGAGGGACGCGTGATTTATATGGGAACAGAATGCATGACGGGAGGCGGGGGAGAAAAAATTGTTATGGATATCTTCTCTTTGAGTCATTTTCCCCTCTAATCTCTTCCTTCTCAACAACCTCTTTGTATTCATGATATTCTTTTCATATTCTGAAGTTCGTTACTTTTCATTATAATTGTCAGACTTATTTCTTTATACTGAGACTAATACATACTCTGATATTGTCCTTTTACTGTGAATCACGATAAAAGAAATAGTTTCTGTTTTAATCCATAACAAAAGGTGCTCTCGTTGAAAGGAACCCAAGCCATGGCAGAGAACCCGAGGATAAAGGACACGTCCACAGAGGTGAAACAAGTGTCTGATTATATGGAAAGGATTGAGGCTGTTATGGGTGCGAGGATCGAAGTGGTGGAATCTTCGATAGACAAGTTAACGTGCGCCATGGATTCTTTGGCCAAGAATATGGAATGAATGCCACAGTCCTTGATTACGGGAAGTTCGAGCTCATGCACGTCAGTCATCAATCATCAGCACAGCTAACAACCTTTTCAGATACGCTAGGTAAAGCTTGATTTCCCTAGATTTGATGGTGTTGGCCCTCTTAACTAGCTATTCAGAGGGCAGCAATTCTTTGCAAATTATGAGACTCTAGATCCTTAACGTTTGGTCATAGCAGTGGTGCATATGGAGGGATCCATGGTGCCATGGTATCAAATGTTGCAGAAAACACACCAAATCCATAAATGGGCTGAGTTAGCTTGAGCAGTTGAGGAGTAATTTGGTCCTTCCTGTTTTGATAACCCACGAGCTCAACTTTTCAAGTTACAACAGGTGGACTTTGTTTCTAATTATTATTATCAGTTCATGACATTAGCTAACCGAACTAAGGGAATGTCTAATAAAGCTTTCTTAGATTGCTTTGTGAGTAGGTTGAAGCCAGAGATTCGAATGGAGGTTATCGCCCAATCACCTAACTCCTTACTTAGAGCAGTATCTTTGGCTCGTTTATTTGATGAAAAGCATACAATGACTACAACCCCTTCACGTACTAAGTTCCCCTTATTGTCAAATACATCTCACACTGGTTCTATAGGAAAACCAGTGACATCTTAGGCAACATCCATAGCTTCTATGACTTTGAATGCAAAACCACCATTACCCCCATTGTTACCCACACCATTGGTGAAACCGATGCAGCCTATTAAAAGGATATCATCGGCATAGATGCAGATTCAAAGGGATAAATGGCTTTGTTATACTTGTGATGAAAAATTTTCACCTAGCCATCGGTGTGTCAATTGGTAACTTATGATGCTACAATGTGAGGATGAGTCAGGGGAAGTGAATATCTCTGAACAAATGGTTGACGCTGTTGATGAGAAACCAACGGAAGAAACTCTTACACTGCATCACTTGTCTTTACAAGCATTGCAGGAGTTAGGGGGTACCACCACAATTCATCTCGCAGGGGCTATATTGGGACACACAGTACAAATACTAGCTGATTAGGGTAGTTCGAACAATTTTATCCAACCACGTATTGTTTAGCATCCTAATCTGTCGGTGGATACATCACATGCATGCTCAATGTTAGTAGGAAATGGTGAAAGATTACAGTGCCCTGGGCTGGTTAAAACTATTCCTATATAGATTCAAGGATACACAATAACCTTTCCTGCTTATGTGTTAGCAGCTACAGGTTCAAATGTGGTCATTGGTTCTTCGTGGCTAGCTTCATTAAGGCCACATGTTGTTGATTATAGTTCTACAACACTAAAATTTTATCTAGGTAAAGAGTTCATTACTATAAAAGGAAATCGCTCTGCTTAAGTCTCACAAATGCAATGTCATCATTTGCTTCTACTTCAACATGCTGATGCAATTCTACAAATGTTTTTATTGAATAAAGAGCATGTTGTAGACTTTGAACCTACTGAATTGAAATTGCTTAATGCCATGCCTACTAACCTGCAAGATTTACTATACAAGTTTCAATCAGTTTTTGAAACCCTAAAGGGGTTACCTCCCCCTAAGAGCCATGACTACCATATCATTTTAGAACCAGGTACAGGACCTGTGAAGGTGCGTCCTTACCATTATCCTTTCAGCCAAAAGGTAAAAATTGAGAAACTAATTGTAGACATGCTTAAGGAGGGATTGATAAAGCCTAGTAATAGACCTTTTTCAACATCTGTCTTGTTGGTTAAAAAGAAAGATGGCACTTGAAGGTTTTGCACAGACTACAGGGCTTATAGATGAATTGGGGGGCTCGATGTTCTATTCAAAATTGGATCTGTAATCAAGCTATTATTAGATTCATATGTGGCCAACTGATTGTGAGAAAATAGCATTTCGGACCCATCAAGGACATTATGAGTGGTTAATGATGCCATTTAGGCTCACAAATGCACCGGCAACATTTCAAGCACTTATGAATTCCATATTCAAGTCATTCTTAAGGAAATTTGTATTAATTTTCTTCGATGATATCCTTATTTACAATCCCACGTGGACATCTCATTTACAACATTTAGAGATTGTCTTGCAGTAATTAATTTAACATCAACTTTATGCTAAACTTTTGAAATGCTCATTTAGGTAGATGAAAATTGAATATTTGGGCCATGTAGTTTCCTCAAATGGATTACAAATGGACAAGAGTAAGGTATAAGCATTGTGCGAGTGGCCTATGCCTACTACAGTTGCTTAAGTTTGAGGATTCTTAGGCCTCACTGAGTATTATAGTCGATTTATAAAAGGGTATGCTCAAATTGCTAATCCACTTACAGTGTTATTACAAAAAGATGGGTTTATATGGTCTAACGAATCTCAGATGGCTTTTGACCAACTGAAACATGCTTTAACTTAAGCTCATGTTCTGCGTTTACCTGATTTTTCTAAACCCTTTATCTTGGAGACAGATGCATTTGGAATGGGCATAGGAGCAGTCCTTAGTCAAGACGGGCATCCTATAACCTTCTTTTCAAAAAAAATAATCCCCTATAATGTAAACCAAGTCAGTTTATGCTTGGGAACTATATGCTATAACAGAATCAATGGCTAAATTTTGTCATTACTTATTTGGTCACTATTTTGTTATTTGAACGGACTATGAGAGTCTGAAACATTTAAATGACCAAGTCATCCAAACTCCAGAACATGAGGCATTTCTACCAAAGTTGATAGGGTACCATTTTCGGATTGAGTATAAACCAGGTATACATAATCAAGCAGCAGATTCCCTATCCAAAGTATCGTATATGGCTTTGTCACTGCCCATCCATATTTTTATGGATGAAGTTTTGCTATGAGTCAAAATCTCTGATTCTATTCAGTAATTGATTCGTCAAGTCTCTGACTTTCTTGAGTCAATGCCACATTATTTGGTTTAAGATGGCTTTCTTTTTTGGAAACATCGCCTGGTTATTCTTCCAGATCAACTTGAGTTAATTCAGTAAATCCTTCACCAGTTTCACACATCAGTGCTAGAGGGACACTTTGGATTGTTTCATACTTTTCATCGAGTTACTCATAATTTTTTTAGCCCAATATGTGTAAAGACATTGTCCATTTTATTTGCCACTGTGATATCTGTCAGAAAGCAAAAGTTTCTCAGTTGGAGCTTGCGGGCCTTCTTTGTCCACTTCCAATCCCTGAGCACATTTGGGAGGATATTTTCATGGACTTCATTATCGCCTTACCATCTGTTCGTGGCTATTCTATTATCTTTGTTGTGGTTGATCGACTCTCCAAGTATGGCCATTTTATTCCTTTGCGCCATAATTATACAATCTCACAGGTAACTGAGGCTTTTTTGCACAATATGGTCAAATTGCATGGGGTCCCACGCTCAATCGTCTCTGACCATGATCGTGCCTTTACCAGTGCGTTTTGGCATCACCTCCTTAAGTTGCAAGGTATTAAACTTCATTTGAGCTCGATATACCACCCTCAAACGGATGGTCAGTCGGAAGCCCTTAATCATTGCCTAGAGATGTACCTTCGTTGTTTTGTGTATAATTTCCCTCGTCGTTGGTATGATTTGCTTTCATGGGTAGAGTTTTGGTATAACTCTTCATACTAAACCTCTATCAGTTTCACACCATTCAAAGTGATGTATGGTCGTGACCCTCCTCCTATTGTTAAAGCTTATTCACTTACTGACACTTCTTTTGAGGTCCACATTCAGCTGCAGCAATGTGATTTGGTGTTAACTCAATTAAAGTTGGCTTTACACAAAGCTCAATCTCGTATGAAATGATATGTTGATCGTCATCATCGTGATGTTCTTTTTCAAGAAGGTGACTGGGTTTTAGTCAAGCTTCAACCATACCGTCAGCACTCCGTCCAACACCGAAAGCATCATAAATTGGGTCTTCATTTTTTTGACCCTTTTCGAGTGGTGGAGTGGATTGGTTCGGTTGCATATCGTCTTCAGCTACCTTCAGAAGCGAAAATCCATCTCGTTTTCCATGTGTCACTCTTGAAGCGTTATGACAGAGATTCCTCGAATGCTTATATGCCTTTACCAATGCTTACAGTGGCTGAAGGACCGTTGGTGCAACCCTTCAATGTCCTTGATGTCCGTTTTAGTCGTAATCCCCCTCACGACACCTAAGTTTTGGTTCGCTGGAATGTTGTTGATTAGCCGTCATGGGAACTTGTTTCGGTCCTTCGTTAATTTTATCCCACTTTTGACCTTGGGGACAAGGTCAATTCTCATGGGTGGGGTATTGTCATACCACCAGCTGGCAACAGAAATGATGGAGTGGCAGTGGACTAGGGAGGACCTGTTTCGATTGTTGATAAGGCATTAACAACACGTGAGGAAGCACATAAGAGAATGAAGCAAGAGTCGCATGAGAGGTCACGTGAAGGGAATGGGTTGAGATGGAACACATGTGTTAAGAGGAAGACGTGGAAGCTGAAGGACATGTGATTTATATGGGAACGGAATGCATGACGGGAGGGGAGAGAAAAAGTTGTTATGGATCTCTTCTCTCTGAGTCATTTTCCCCTCTGATTTCTTCATTCTTAGCAACCTCTTTGTATTTGTGATTTTCTTTTCATATTCTGGAGTTCGTTACTTTTCATTATAATTGTCAGACTTATTTCTTTATATTGAGACTAATACATACTCTGATATTGTCCTTTTACTATGAATCGCGATAGAAGAAATAGTTTATGTTTTAATCCATAACACATACGTGCGCACACACACACACACACAAGTGGCTTCGCGATTAATGACAATACACGAAGGATTCAAGCTTTTCTAATTGTGTTAAACATAATTAGCATAAGAGGGCACTTTAGGTAATTAAATCATATAATATGATATATTAACTGACGGATTTTCATATTAGTATAATTTAAATCAATAAATCGATAGTCTATAGTATTTGAAAATATATACTTACAATTTATGTAAAAAATAAAATTCCCAATCATGATAAAGTTTATACAACATGGAGCAAATAGTCAAATATAAACCAAATGCAAAAACTGATTAATCATCATTCATTTGCATACATCAGAGTTAGTCATTTGGAATCTGCTAGAAAATTTGATCCAAACCAGTCATGCTCGCGGGAAATATTAGAAAAGCTTTCCAACATTGTCGACCACAATAGTAGAGAGGACCTCTCAAAAAACAGAAAAAGAACAATGGAAAATTTCAAAAGATGCATTTACTAAACTGTTTGCATCGGGGTGGTAAAAGAATAAAGTTAGTTGTCAATTATTCGAATTTGACTCATTTATTAAATAAATGAACATGATTAATATATATTAAGTTGGTTTAGTTGAATAAATTAAATTTAAAATTTTGATACTTAATTTGTTAAACAAGCAAATAGTTCAATTGGTAATAAAGCATTATTTTATATAATATATATTGTATTTATATATAATTTTATTAGATATTGTTGATAAAAACAAAATTATATATTATTAAAACACTATAATATATATATATATATATATAATTTTCTCATACATATACACATATAGTCGTATATAGAATAAAAAAATCATACTTTTTTTTATTTTTTGTTTATATATACATGTAAATATATATTATATCTATAGTAAAGTTTGTAAACGGTTCGTGTTTGACTAATTTATTAAATAAAATAAATTTAATCACAATTTTTGTTTGCTTAACATATTTAAATTTTGTG
The DNA here is from genome assembly GCA_026724425.1 of Erythrophleum ivorense. Lineage (NCBI taxonomy): Eukaryota > Viridiplantae > Streptophyta > Magnoliopsida > Fabales > Fabaceae > Erythrophleum > Erythrophleum ivorense. The sequence continues at coordinate 871,577 of JAIUCV010000264.1, read as the reverse complement.
TATTTGAAATAAAGTTTAGTCATGCTTATTATTGTTAAACTTACAAATTGACTATTCGATTTTAGCGAATTTAAATTTTTACTTAAAAAAATCGTGTTAACTCATTTATAAACTCGGATTCAATATAAATTTAGTTTGATTTGCTTTTGACTCAAATATATTCGATTTACTCAAATTTTTTTAAATTGAATTTGACGAGTTACTATATAATTGAATCAAATTGAGTTTAAAAAAAGATAAACTTTTTAAATTGAATACAATCCGGTAAAAAAAGATACAAAAATAATATTTATATATAAATTTGATTAGAATTTTTATATTAAAAAATATGAATTATGAAATATAAATATTTTTTTTTAAAATAGTATAATTTAAATTATATTTAGATGAATTTCTTTTTATATATTATATTTTTTATATAATAATTAATAAATATAAACTTTTACAAATTTACATTACAAATTTATCTTTATTTTATAAGTTTACTTAAAGTCACAGATATGACAACCTTTCATACAAAGCTGAATCCCATGCTTCCTCGCAGGACCTTGAATTAATTAGCGGTTGGAAGGGACGTTATACGAGCAAAAGTCGAATCTCTCAAACTTAAGACATACATCCAACTTTTTTTTTTTTAATTATCTTTTAATAACTAACACCACGTAATATGAGAAGCTTCCCCTGTGTTATATTCTACTTTATAATTAAGAAAAATACTAAAAGAAAGTGAAAGGAAATGTAATAAGGAAAATTTTCAAAGGATTAAAAGAAATTTTTCTGGTTGAAACAAATAAACATTTAAGTAAATTATCTTAACTTCTTTTAAAATTTGGCTAAATCACTCCTAATGTCTTTTTTATTTATTTTTTAACAGCATTAACTTTTTATACAATATATATATATATTTTAAAAATTATTTAATTATCTTTATTTTAATATTAAAAGTAAAATAACAATCTTATAATTTACAGAAAATGAATTTTTATAAAAATAAATTAAATTTTTTTTACAATATATATATATATATATATGTCATATATATATATATATATATATATATCAAAGTTCGCTCTTGAATGCTTATAAAATTTATGCATTTTAAAAGTGATAAATGGAGAAAACGGAGCAGAGTAATGATCAATTAGCCACCACTAAAACACATACACACACGAAAGAAAAACATCAAAGAAAACGGGTGCATCCGGTTCTGCCATTAAAGGAAATATTCATTAATATCAAAATGACCGAAAGTTGATATTCATTTACGGATCTAACCTAGCGATTAATAAATTGCTTTAACTACCCAAGCACCAAAAATCATGCAGAATATTTCTTTTTCTTATTCATGCCATATTCTGTAAGGTCTTTATCTTAAAAACCGTTGATGCTATGTGATCTTTGTGCAAATATAAACATAATATTGCGGCTGTTGAGTGTTGACCACTTCTTCCATTTATTACCCCACAAAATGATCTTTATCACATCTTATGCTTATGGATCTCTTAGATATTATATATGGGTTGATTGAATGAGTATAAGAAATGATTCATGATTTAATAATTTGGTTGTAGTTAAAATCAAATTATTTTCTACTAAATATACAAAAAAAATATAAATATATAAATATTTTACATGTAGATTAATACATAGATTGTAAAATAATATTTAAAATAAATATAAATCTTTAAAAGTATAAAAATTAGTTAAAATATTTTATATATGACAATAAATCTTTATGAAATAGATCGCACGTGGCTTAATAAATATTATAAATCTTCATTATAAAATATCAAAATTTTGATTTTAACTAAAAAAAAGTTTAAAATCTAATTTTTGACCAGTTCAATGTCACACTGTTTAATTTTTATGATTTTTAATTGATTCAAATGATTTTTGACTAAAGATTAATCAAACTAAAACTACAACTAATTCATTAATTTTTCAATATTGACCAAGTGGATTTGGTCTAACTTTTTCAACTATGATATGTATATGTTATTGGAAGCATTCATTTATTTCAAAAAGTAATCCATGGCATCTTTGGCAGTGGTTGTTATAAGGATACGATGTTAACCTTAAGCTTAAAGATAGTAACTGCTTTTACTGCTGCTTGTTACAACAAAACAAAACAAGATCTTGAATAATATAAACTACATTGGTAATAGTGATTATAGTAAATTAATAATGGTAGCTCGTCTCCCTTTCTGCTGATATTACATCTACTTATCTAACAAGAGTTAATACATTAAAACAAATCCTAGGATTAAATTAGTCTGCATTAAAAGTATTGAACATAGTTTTTGTCTGTGAAAAGATTATGCCAATAATATATATTACTGTGTAATAAGTCAAACTTGCAACAACCAAATTTAAAATAAAAATATAAATTTTGATTAATACTTTCAAGGAGTCAAACCAAGTACAAGAACAGAGTCCCGGCTCCAAATATGTTATTCCCTCCTCTAAAACATGAAAACAGCACTAGCGAATGAAGGTCAAGAACCAATCCTGACAAGACCAGTTAAGTACACGACAACGTAAACGACCATTAACAATCGTGCAAATCAGAGTCCTGCCCAAGTTCAACCACCTAAAATAATTGTTTTGCAGGATTATTTTCGAAGCCCGTATTCGATTTGTATTTTTCGCAGTATAATTCGGACATAAAATAGCAGCTTTGTCCTCAGCTGACAGAACATATATTAATGGCTCTTTGATGCTTCCCCTTAGAGAAAACATTAAAAGAAATCCAATCGATGCTCCAGCCTGAGAGAGTAGAGAGCAGTGACTCGAAAATGCTGTCAAAAATTTCAGCTTTGATCTGCCCTCTTTTCGGAGGAATCATCTTAGATGCTGAACAAGTGGCTGGCATTCTCTGTATTAAAGAAGTAGGAATGGTGGTTTTATGGAATATAAATGCAACGAGGCTGAGAATGGAGAAGGGAAAATTCGAGATTGTACTTTAAGAGATTTAATAAGGCAAGCGCGAGTTGAAGTGTGGGGGTATATATAGCAATCAGTTGATCAGGGAACCATCACAGTAGAGCAAAGGAAATTTCCCTCTTAATTTCATGTTTGGGACTAATTCAGACCAAGAAAATTGGCCTTGAAATCCAGCTGGAGAGTCTGAACAAACCAAATTTACTTGGTCAACTACTTCTAGATATTCTATGGAAAATGGTACTAATAACGTAACCTAAATTAGAGGTGAAAAGTGAGGTGCCAAGTGACAAGTGGATCAGTGCCAAGTGACAAGTGCAAAAATGTACGGATTTTGGTTTGGTTTCTATAACAAATTAAGCTTGTTTTAATGTAAAAATAAATATGCAGTTAACGTACTCCAAAATTGGTTTTGGTCCCATTTATGTCAGCTCAGCTCCAATGGAAGATTCACAGTTCATAAATGCAATTGTTGTTAATTAAGTATTGGAGGGAAGAAAAAAAAAAGGGAAGAAAGAGAGAGAATCAGAATGAAGAGATAGAATGGAATATTCTGTAGATTAATGGCGGCTTAGAAAAGGATAAGATTAAGAAGCGAGTCAAGATATGTAGCTTCCACAGAGTTACCAATTAATCACGGCTCAGCTTCATTTGATGATGGTGATCAAGTTCAATTAAAACGGCCACAATCACGAAGATTCAACTTTGAATGTACTAGATAAACTGGGACAATTACAAGCTTGAGTTTAACTTGCTTTCGATTAGTTTGAGAAGTTCGGATGTCTCCTCGAAAATTAGAGGTGCCAAACATTGTTTGGAGTATACAAGTTTTCAACTAAGGAAATGGAAGCAGAGGAAAGTTAGCTATTATCAAGTGAATTGGGATGAGCTTGATCGTGGCAGCATATTTGTTTCAATATCGAGGGACCACCCCTATTTTTAGTTTAAGCAACTTATGGCTTTACCTTGACTTCTTTTTTATGGTTATTCTTACACGTCTCTTATGTTCTATACCCAAATAATTGTACGTGCATATTTGGTTTAACGTTGAAAGATAAGAAAATTATGATTTGTAACTTACAAAATACAGAAATTATAATTTGTTACTTTGACCAAAATCACAATTTAAAAAAAAAAAATTAAACCAAACATGCATGTAGATTTATATTATGTGTATTGGTACAATAATTGTTGGCGGTAACGTTTTCTTAGTGTGCCTAGTAACATTTTCTTAATGTTTTGATAACAAGTGAATAGCACATTATTAATATATATATATATATATATATATATATATATATAAAGATGTTTATAATTTTCTTTCGAAGTTTAGGAATGAAACAGAAACTGACTAACATATCAAATTTTTTTTTGGTGTTTAAGAAGTTAGTAATTGATTATTAACACATTGAATAAGTATTATTACATTTTAAGCAAGACATTACTAATACAATTACATTCAGTAATTGGTTAATAACACATTAAATAAATGTTACTAATATATTAAGAAGACATTACCAGCAATTATATCAGTGCATACAAAATATAAACTTATATTATAAAACTATTTGTTCCCTTAGATTATATTAACATTTAAAATATTAGTTGTAATTATATTACAAAATTAATTGTAATTTTGAAGTAAATAAAATTAAATATATGGAAAAAAAAAACCTAAAACAAGGATTAAAATATATAATTTATTCCAATATTTTATACTTGTACTGAGCATAAGGCGTCTTTTTGTTGCGACATAAGGAGGGAAACGTATCTAAAGCTAAATCCATGAAAGAACTAAGGTGTGTATATAGTATCAGGAATATAAATGAGGCGGAGAAGCACACAAAATAAGCATGCGGATTTGTTGAACTATGTGTATGGTTATGGTCAGCATTGGTCGAGTTTGATTGGATAATTAATTCGGTTGATTAAAAAAAATCATTTGAAGCCAATTGATTTTTTGGTTAATCCCCCAAAAAAAATTGAAATGGGTTAGAATTAAATTGGATTAGACAAGTTTGTTGAGTTATATCACGAATGATGTTTATAATAATTTTGAATTACATGTATTTTAAAATTATGAATCGAATTAAACTAAACAAACTTTATTTTATATAATTTTTTTTTTACCTGCGTGAATTCTTTCACGCAACTAAAATCATTTGTTTCTTTTGATTTCGGATGGGTTTGCAAATTATATATACGGCAAAATATTGAAGAATTGAGAGGATCGGACGAGGATACAATCCATTATATTTATATTAAGCACTAAATACGTAAAAGACAATAATATTTTGGAAGCAATATAAAGGCACTTATTTACTCTAACAACAATTCTTAGCAATATAGGACTAAGAAAGTGAGTCTCCCTCTTGTCATTTATCTAAGACTAATGACCGCAGATAATTCAAGATGACTTTTTGGTGTACGCTTTTTTCACCAAAAAAATTAAGTGCAGCTTATAAAAAGGTTGATACAAAATCAATATAAACAAAAAAATCATTCATGTAATATCCAAATTATAGGATGATTTATTACCAGACATGGTTAACAAGGAAAAGAAAGGACAGAGAGAGAAGGATAGAAAGCTGTCCATAGTGGGCTTAGCCCAGTGAGTAGTCTTGGGTTAGTTTGGGCTGGCCCAATTGTGTCTTATTTTAAGAGCCTAAGTTTCTCCCTCGCTTTCCGTTTCCTGGCCAACGGATCTCTTGGGTATTAAAATGGATGATCTACAATTCCATATTATCAATAACAACTAGTTTGTTAACGTTCATTTTTACATCTTCTTACTGGTTGTTGTTTACAGTTCCAACTCTCCCAAGAATACGAATCTGAGGAGATAATGTTGATTTCGAATTTTTTACAGTTACAAATTGATTACATATAATATAGTTAGAAAGAGATTAAAAAAATGCATATAAAGAGAAAAAATTAGTCCTAGACATACTTTTATCCTTTGTGTCATTCACTCTGTCTCATTGCATGACTACAAAATATTCAATTTCAAGGCAATGCAATAAAAATGGGACATGAGGAATGTGAGGCAATAAACAGGTAATGGAATATTATGTTTTGCTTCTACATACATACACTTCAGTGATGATTACAATTTACATGCGCATATGTAAACTTCGTAAGCTATGAATTATGTCTGCTTCATTCCATCTGAAATAAGACTGAATACACCTTACCTTAGTGCATATTTTTAGCAAGATTGTCAGACACGAATCTCCTAAGTATTGCATAACCCACTAAGATAATAAAATTATAGTGAAAGGTACACCATGTGAGTCTCGATTGGATCAGAGTAAATTTAATTTGTATCTTCGTCTTCAGCAGGAATATCGCTTAGCATGGACTCCATCCCGATTCAATTTACGATATAGTTTATTTTCTTTTTCCAAAAAAAGAAAGCTTTTTAATCATAAAAATGTGGATTCTGATGCTTGTCCTTAGCTATAAGGAGGAGGACTTAAACTATACTTCCTTCTGTTATTGCTTTCTAAAACGAGGGTACTTTGTGACAGAAGTGAAAGATTCCACTGCGATTTTTAAGGTTTTATATATCATGTGATTTCGTTAGGATAATCGTGTCCTCTTTGTCTCCCATAATATATTTGTGTTGAAGAGCAGTTTCAGTTATAAAAAGAAGGCGAATCATCGACCAAGCCAAACAGCCTGATTTGGACAGAATAAAAAACATATCTGAATGATTTTCTCAACCTTAGTCTAATCCAGATGTTCCTGAATCTTGTTAAACTTTTAAGCACATGCATGTACATTCAACCTTGGCTATAATTAATTAATTCTGATGATATGGTTCTGTTCTAATTGCTGCTCTGCCATTTTTTTAATATAAACTTAAGCATCTTAATCTCCCCGAAATATTATATGCTTATAAATTTGATAATCGAAAGACGAAACAATCTCAACGTACACTCTTCATTTATTTGCTGGTGGTATCTTTTTCGGTTGCCATGATCAACATTTTAATACTATATCGGTTGCCTCTTTTGGTGCGTTCTACGTGATACGGTTTGTTTCTGACGAATCGCATTCTGTTTTTTTTTTTTTTGACAAATCAAGAATCCTATTAACACATTCAAACTTTTTGCAGTCTTCATCTTTTGGGCCTTGGCCCTTTTTCTAGTTTTTCTGGCTTTTAGAAAAAGAAAACTAAATAAAGTCAGCGTAATTGTTGACATTCCTTAAATCACTTGTGTGTTCATTCCAAAAAAAAAAAAAAAAGAATTACGTGTAATTTGTTACATCTTTGTTATTAAATTTTTTTAATAAAATTATAATATGTATAAAAGAAGTTTAAAACACTCAATCATATATATTAACTTGTAAAAATTATATAATCATTTACGAAAATCATAAATGCTAGAGGTGTTCAAAATTAAACAAAACCAATTGAATCAAATTAAATTAATCAAAATCCAACAAGATTGAAAAAAAGAAGTAGGTTCAATTTAATTTTCTATATGTCATTTGATTTAATTGGTTCAATATTCAGAAAATAAATATTTAAAAAAAATCAAATTATTAACCAAAATAGATTCAAATAGATTATAATTCAAAATTAAATAGATTTTTCATTTTATAAAATTATCTTATTAGCTTTAATTCAAAATTAATTCAAACCAAACCTTTAAATATCACTAACAAACGACACCTTGTGCCCTTCCCTTGACGGCACAATGAAAAGGAATGGTTACAAGAACGAGTCCAAGGCCATATTAATGATTTGACGATTTTTACTATCAATAATTGCAGATTATTGAAGTGAAGGAGAAAGGGAAACAAAAACATTTAAAAATAGAAAGTGAAGTAACCTACTAAAATTGAAGTGGAAGAAAGAGGAATAAAAAAAATAAGAAAAATGGTGTGTTTGACAAAACGAGAGGATAAGATGCTAAGGAAGGACTTTCCATGAATGGAGAAGGAGCATCCACGTCTCCCTATCCTCAAACCTCGTACATTTCCCTTCTCCCAAAAGCAAATCACTACCTAATTCCACCGTCTTTTTTCCTTTTCTTTTATAACACCATATTTGTATAATATAATATTATTATTCTTCCACGTTCTTGAAGTTGATCCCTTCCATTTCGGAATATTCATTTAATCTATAATACATAACGTTTAGTTGTCATTATACCCCTTAATTCAAACCAAATTGCATTTTAATATACAATTAAACAAAAAGGACCTAAGCTACAAGGAAGGGTGATGTAGAGTGTCAAACTAACACAGATCTCACAGAAATTAAATTACATGATTAATTACTTTTGTTGACAATCATTTCTAGAAAATGAAGTTTGGTTTCTAACTTCAACGATTGTTCAATAAATCTCGCTTTAATCTCACTTCCTTTTATAAGAAACTAAATAATTTAATTCAATCTACGACCTAAATATCAATGTCAAAAATTATTAGAGCTAAAATTTAAGCGAGACGCAAAATCTGAGGACAGTGTGCGAAAAATGACTACCCGCAAAACGAATCTCTTACCCACCCGTTTACGCCTCCGTTGGTGACGGCATATCACACAAATTGTGTCTTTTGAAGTCGAGGACCAAAAATGGCGCGTGAGGGATGTTCCATTGACCTTTTTTTTTTCTTTGGTTGATTTATAAGTGGGGAAATTACATATAATACTTTTTAATTATAGTCTAATTATAAATTTTAATATTTGAATTTTAAAATATAATTTTTTACATTTTTTGAAGTATTAAAAAATAAAGAAAACTTATATATCAATTAAAATTAACATAAAAAATCACATGATTTGTTATATAATATCTTATGTCTTTGTAATTTGAAAAAAAAAAATTCTTACAATTTTTCACTTGAATTTTTTAAAAATCACGTGTTTTTTTATATATAATGTTTTTTTAATGATAATTTGTGGAATGAAATATTATATTTTAGAGTTTGAATAATAGAATTATAATTAAGCTATAGCTTACAACAAATTATATACAGCTTTTTTAAATAATTAAATTCCACCTAATTGTAATTGAATTTTTTTTAACTCATATATTAACATGTCGTACAACTAATATTGAAGAGCCATTCCTCATTTTCTTTTTGTTAAACTTGTGGAGAACTTTATATTTATTGCAGATATCCATTGGAAAATAATTTATGAATTTATACTCTTTAAAAGTTTTACTAAAAATCATCAGTTTATATTTTACCACATAATTAATTCACTTTTTCGATCACGATGCAAGTAAAGAATTGGTTCATTATCAATTAACCACGCATGCTTTCATCCACTAAATTATTATTGGCGTTTTATAACAAGTGGTGGGGTACACTAGCTATTAATCCTATTTTTGTTATAAAAGTAATAAAAGTACATGACATATAATAAGACTGAGAGAGAAACTTAAAAGGGGAAAAATATAATCTCTATTTATAAATTTTTAAATATAAAGATAAATTTATAAATTACAATAACATAAATAAAAAAAATTAATTTGTATAGATATATAACATAAATCTCTTAAGATTATAGTGTATATGACATTAAATATATGACAAAAATCTTAGGGAGTTATTTTTTAAAGATTATAAATATTCATATAATTATATTATTTATAACAAAATTTCACTAAAGTTTATGGAAAGCAATATACGCTGTAAAGTGGAAAAATGCACCCAATGATGCTTTTCCAATCCATATCTCGCCAAATAAAGTAATGATAAATATCCTACAGTTATGGAACACTTCAAGGGATATATATATATTTTTTCCTTGGCCAGAACTTCTAGAATTAAGAGCCATGGGACATCACCAATTTTGACTGAGAAAGTGGAGGCATGGTGGTGAGCAATATCTTAGAGGGAAAAAGGACCACGTTTCATATGATAATTGGTTGGTCTATCAATTTTGGAAGGATAACCTCTTTATTTGGAAAATACTATGTCTATGCTCTACTATTATCTGTAAGATTTTTTTTTTGGGGGGTTAATCTTTAACACTCAATTTTTATTATTTTATAATTTAGCCAATAATTTTTTATAAACACATATATATATATATATATATTAACGACATTAGTTAAATAATTGATCCTATATATTTTGTATTTATTTTTTTGAAATTATAAAAAAAAGTAAAAAAGATTCAAACTTATAAACCTACACATTTTATGTCTCTCTTCAAAATTAATCATATTAATTTTAGAAAAAAATAAAGAAAATTCCAAAACAAACATGCTCCTTAAAATTTATAAATTTATATTTATATAATATTAAATTTTGATATTACAATGTTTTTATAGCTTTTGAAAATTTTAAATTTATTAAATCTACAAATGTATTCCTTTCACTAATGTCAAGGTCATCGTACCACTATATTACCCTATTATATATATATATATATATATGTATGTAGATGAATAATGAAAATTTATAATGTAAGAAAAACGTGAAGGGTTGGGGAAATTTTCTGGAAGTAGATGATTATCTTGGGCGAAAGGAGACATCAAATCAAAGTGGTGGGGTTGGGTGTAACAGTGAAGTTACCAAAATTGGAAAACGAAGTTTACCTGAAAGGGTTTAAGGAAACTAGGATTACCCTTATGAGGAAGTACTAATTCTGCGACTAACAAAAGCATATTGTTCTCGTCTTCTTCTCTCTCCCACCCTCTTCCATCTCACATATTCCTTGCCTGCCTTATATGTGTCTTTCCACTGCCACGTGTAGGTGTCCCCTTACCCTTTTGGGTGTTTTGGCCTTATTCTATCCTTGCTGGATGAAAGTTCAAGAAGGAGGGGGGGACCAACCCTCAGCTTTTCACTCATTATTTTGTTTCTTGATTGGACAACACACCTTATTACTTTATTTATATTCTTCATGCTACACCCTTCCACTTAATTACCATTTTTTCTCATCTAACCCTATTTTCATGATTGTATCCGCTAACTGTAATTGATATTATCATATTTTATTGTATTTCACTAACCTTAGAAACGGGTCATGTTCTCTACTGGGTGCTCTCAAAGATAGCTAGATTTGGTCTAAAGTCTAAACAAGGCGTTTGGATTTGCAGTTTAGAAAAAATTGACGTCGTACAATTAAAGTAAAATAAAATCAAAGCATGAGATCAATATCAGAAACTCTTAATCTTCTTTTTTTTTTTTTAAATTATATTTCGTATAATCTTGTAGCACAAAACATTTATGTATTTATGGGGGGCGTAAGGTGTTATGCAAGTCTGGAATATTTGATTGGTTACACCTAAAAAACACACAAAATTGCATCTTAAGCTGAAGCTAATTTATCAAAAGCATGACAAAATGATGGAAACAAGAATCCAAATATCCCACTGACCCTGTTTTGTTGCTCAACTTCATGATTCATTCCCCTTTTTTTTCCCTTTTGTAAATATATATGCAATCTTTATTTTATGCTTTGAAGCGTTCACGCAAAGTCTGAACATTGATGCAATTTATCTCCTCTACTGAGTAAAGCTACATTAATTATCCGTTGCTCCAATTATTTTCATGAATAAGTTATGAAGCTGATGAATCCGACGATGATGGCTACGATCTCCAATTCTCCATGGGCAAAGAAAGATCCAAACCCCCATTTCAATAGCATGCAACCCGTTGTCCTTAACCAGATTGTATAAATACGACCACTAGGCCTTTAATGGTCGCCCTACCAATATACTACCATATAGAGTAAATTAAAATATTATCCTCTTCTCAATTTAAAGTTTTAAAGATCAAGTCTCTTAAATTTAATATTCTAAAAATTTCTTCAATTAAAATGATTTCACTATTAGATAATTTTTTTTAATTAATAAATAAAAGTCCAGATAATTGTTAACACATGACATGGACTTGTCCAAAATGATGCTGTTCAGGAAATTTTCACAAAGCTTGATAATTATCAAAATGATACTATTTTCAAGAAAAATTAGCTTAAACGACTTTGCTTTGGGAAAAAAAAATAATATTTGAGCAAGTCTAAGTTATAAATTAATGGTTACATGAGTTCTTATTTATTAATTAAAAAAATTTACTCAACAAGGGGGCTATTTTGATTTGAAAAAAAATATTTGAAGAATCAAATTAAAAAATTTATTTTTTTGATAGAGCAAATTAAAAAGAATATTTTTCTATAGATTAAATCATTAAATTATCCTATTTTTAAAATCCTACAATCACGATTATCATAAGTAAGATGCGTTGACAATTTGCATCTGAAACAACAAAAATATATTTTAATTTCTTTTTGAAATTGACTTTGTCTATTTGAAAAAAAAAAGGAAATATATCAATGGGTAAGACATCTAAGTAAAATGTCTCACTTAAATGACAAACTTTGAGAATATATGTGGATTCTAGTTTCTTTTTTTCAAAATTGATATTATCAAAATTGGAGGAAAAAAGATGGTTCAAAATCAATACACGAAGAAAAAATTAGGAGAAGAAAAAGAATACAACAAAACTTCATCTTGCAGTATTGAATGAAATGCGGTTCCAGCAAAAGAGAAGCATAATTTAAACATATAAAATAGGGAGAGGGTGGTTCCCAAAAATCCAAAGAAGTCAAACAAGGCGTCGACGATGATTTATTGTTTGGTTGGTCTTTTGATGAATGATGAGGGAAGAGGGAAGTAGTAACCTCCGTTGTGAGGGAATAGATAATTACTTGGTTGGTTAGCTCTCAGCCCTATGAAGCCTACGTTGGTGGGTGGCGCTTAACGAGGGAGCCAACTACCTATTTGCAAATTAGATCGTTGCCCTATACAGCAAGTGTGTATGTGTCGGTGAGTCGTGACCAATCTCTTTTTTTGTTTTGTTTTGGGATTAGTACGTACCATTTTTTGTAAATTTTGGATGAGTATGTTTAGACCGAAGATACCAGAAAAGAATATATATATATATATATATATGTTTAGATAAAAAAAATAGATTTTGAAGAGAAAGAAAAAGTGCTAAATCTAAATTTAAATTCAGAGATATTAAAATAATAATTTTACTTTTTTATCTTTTTTAATGGTGATTAAGTTCTCTCTCATTTGGCCTTAACAGTATACCATTTTAAGAGAAAGATTATTTGATCTTTTCGCCAAATCACATAAATTATATATCAATTCGTATCCTTAATTTCACTTAAATTATGACATGAGACAACACTATTATATATGGTAATTGTTTCAATTTAAAAGTTTTAACTATTGAGTAAAAATATATAAATAGTCTTTATTAGTATAATTTTAACATGTCATCTCACACCAAAGTTTATTGAAGTAGGAATAAAATATAATTTTATTATGTCTTATATTAAAATTTAATTTTAATTAAAAGAACGAAGAATAGCAGTAATCGTACTCCAAACCAGCGGCGTAAGAGAGCATATTAGAAATCAGTGCATTTGCCTCACGAAGTAAAGTTTTCACCACCTCCTCCAATGTTTCTTCCACAACTACGTTGTTCAAAGAAGGCTTGCACGTTGGAGAAACAATTTCTCCTCATCTTTTCCTGCATTATCTGACTGTTCAAAACCTCAGAGAGCTAACACAAATTAAGAGAATGAAGGGTGGGTAATGGAGCATAGCAACTCGAAAACTTTCATGCCTCAAACATAAACCACAACCAAATCAGACGATTTTGTCAAAGTTTGTATAGATTGCTTGATTTATTGCCACCGAATTATTTAAAACATTCCTTTATATTCTTCCAAAGAACGTGATCTTTATTTATTTATTTTATTGTCATTAGCATGTTTTTCAAATGAACTCCTTTTTAAATTGTGAAAGGAAGGGATTCTTGCTTTAATAAATCACATAAGTTGTCGGTTATCAACATATTAACGAAATGTTGTCTAACATATTTTAAAATTATTATGCAGCATATAATAATTGGAGTCGTTATTAATTACATTAACGTATTTAATTTTTTTTAACATGCAACATACATGATTATTATTAAATTAGCGTGTTAGTGAATTATATACTCTCAATCTGATCTTTATAAATATTTTATGAAGGAAAGGGTGTAAATGTAATCAGAATTGAAGGGCGTGGATTGGTGAGGGGGAAAAGGGGTTGAGTGAGGACTGTAACTGACAAGATACAATAAAGTGAGGTGAAGGAAAGAATAAGCACGAGTTACTCGTGTTGGAGAAATGAGTAAATGGGGACGGAGGAGAAGGACACTTTGGGAATTTCACTATTTTGGACCCCAACCGTAAATGATAGATTCCGTTAGTTTGCCCCTCCCCTCCGCCTTTGTCCGTTCCCTCTCTTTCTTCTTGTTTCCAAAAACAGATTTGCAGTAAGATTCTTTCGGTAGAGGATTTTATTGCACCCTGTGTGATAATGGAATTTTTAATGTTTTAAAACTTTTTTAGAATTTAAAATTCAATATAAAAGATAAAAAATTTAATTGTAAAAAAAAATTATACTTTCAAATTTTTAAAATATAATTTTTTTAATTCTCACAATTCTAATTTTTATTTTTTATTTTAAATTTTAAATCCTAAATAAACAAAAGAAAAAAAATAAAAATACTGAAAATTTCGCTACTGTGCCCCTGCAGGATCCGGATTCGAGATTTTCACTATCAAAACAAAATAAACAGCGTCTCAAGATCGCATACAAGCAGCAAGTGCTGCCCAGCTGTCAGTTAACGACGTGTAACGTTATCACCCGCTCAATTTCTTCACTTTTTACTATTACTAATTAAATTGTTAACTAATCTTTCTTCTCACTCTCACTGACTCACCTGTTTTCCTCATTCAATTAACTGAATCTGATTTGTTAATTCATCACTAATGTAAGCAAACCGTCACTTTTTTCAAACAGTAAATGAGTCAATTTTTTGGGCTTAGATTCTTATCAAGTTAAACATTATAAGCGTTAAACACAAATTTACAGAACTGATCTACACAGAAAGGTCAGGGGTGACGGCTGTTTCCGTCCATGAAACCAAGACTTCGATTCACAAAAATCTGCTTCACAATATCAACGACCGGTCACCCAACCGACCGGTTCCCTCCATGAGAGAGAAAATGTTTATATATTCCATCCTCTCTTAAAATGGGGTCTCAAGCGTTCTTTCACACGTCCCATCTCCCTCTCTCTCTATATGGGCTAATGGAATCCAATAGTCGGCGATGCATTCTTTTCCGACGTTCATTTCACCGCCGATGATATGACCAATGCGACTTAGGTAGCTTCCGGCCCACGCCTCCTTCTCTGAGCTGCTTCCTCCTTCTCCTACTTTTTCTGGTCATCGGAAACCTTCCCCGGCGGATTCAGAGGCAGTGAAGGAGCTTTTGATTCTGTTTCACTTCGCTTTGGTTCTACATCAGAATTTTCTTCCTTCGAAGCTCTCTCTTTTTGCTTGCATTACCTGTACATGCGCTTTTGATCGGATCGATTTTCACGGTCGAATTCATCCGTCGGAAGAAAATTATTGGTGATGTTGAGGTGAATATAGTTGACTATTTAGATAACATTAAAGTGCAGAAATAAAACAGAGAATACAAAAATCAGAGTTCACTCGAAGACTAAGCGCCATGTTCGATCTTAATCTGGATGCGGATTCGACTGATTCGGCTCATAACGATGATTCCGTCAGGTTCTCTGACAAGTTTCCGGATGCTTCCGGGAATCAAATGGCGAAATCGGGGACTTCCAATTCCTCTAATGTCAATGCTGATGGGTCCAGCAATGGAGGAGGAGATGACGACTCCTGCTCTACACGCGGCGGGGACGTCTTCACCTTTAATTTCGACATCCTTAAGGAGGAAGGCGTCGCAACCAAGGAGCTATTTCTGTTGAGTGGAACAAAAGGAGTGGACGGCGAGTCCGGGAATTGGCAGAGTCAGTCTTTGTCAGCCCTTCCATCGAGAAAGAGCTGTATGAATCTCTCCTTTGATCATCAAGGTGGGAACGGGGAGATAAAGATGGTTCAGGTTCAGCAACAACCTCAACCGCAAGTGAAGAAAAGCAGGAGGGGTCCAAGGTCTCGGAGCTCGCAGTACAGAGGGGTCACCTTCTACAGGAGGACTGGAAGATGGGAGTCGCATATCTGGTTGGTAATTTTATATAAAATTAGCTTTTCATATTAATTTCTTTCGTGTCTGGTCTTTATGTTGGCCACGTTTCTCTTACGTGCCTCCTCTGTATGATTTATAGTCGTCTACTTTGACGATTTGGTTAGTTTCGCTAATCTGGTTTCTGCAACTGGGACTATCCGAGATATACTTGCAAGGAACTATCTGCCTTTGAATTTAGATTTTCATAATGCACGGATGAATTCATTCTGACCTGTTTTCCATTTTCTTTCTTATTATATGGTGTAGGGATTGCGGGAAACAAGTCTATTTGGGTATGGATTTGGACCTATGAATTCCCGTACTAAATCAATTTTATTCTATGGTTTACTATCTCTAGCATGTTTTGACGAAATTTGTATTGGAGTTTGTAGGTGGATTTGATACCGCTCATGCCGCTGCGAGGTGAATTTTCCACATATTTAAATTTACTTCGTCATAATTTAACTTGGGAATTGGTCATCCTTTCCTTTTGTTTTTAAAAGTTTGATTGTTGAACTCCCCAATTGACTTGGGAACTTTCCACTTTAGAGCCTACGACCGAGCTGCTATTAAGTTTAGGGGAGTTGATGCTGACATCAATTTCAATCTCAATGACTACGAAGAGGATCTTAAGCAGGTTTGACAAGGACACAAGCACTTGAATAATATGAACATAGACGGTGGATTTAAGTAGACTTTTCACTATTTTTTAAATGATGCACAGATGAAAAATCTCTCCAAGGAGGAATTCGTGCACATACTTCGTCGCCAAAGTACTGGTTTCTCAAGGGGGAGTTCAAAATACCGAGGAGTAACACTGCACAAATGTGGTCGTTGGGAAGCTCGAATGGGACAATTCCTTGGCAAAAAGTGAGGACCTATTTTATATAATTTAAAGTATTGATCTACTACGATTTTATGATTTGAAATTTAGGATACTGCAAATTTAAGTACCTATTTGGCACGCAATGATAATTGGTTTCAGATTAGTTCTTAATGGTTTTTTTCTTTTTCCAAATTTGGAGATGCATACCTAAGATGCCTGTTTCAAAGAAATGATTGGCAAAGGTGTTTTCATTATAGAGATTGCAATGCTTTCGTGCAGGTATATATATCTTGGGCTATTCGACAGTGAAGTAGAAGCTGCAAGGTCCTAATGATACATGAATTACATTCTACCTGCGCTGAATTTTTTAACCCGAATTAACAAGCTCATTAGGGTTCTATCCAACATTTCTCTCCCTTTTGATTTTCTCGAACTCAGGGCTTATGATAAGGCAGCTATCAAATGCAACGGAAGGGAGGCAGTGACCAACTTTGAATTAAAAACATACGAAGGAGAGATGAAGTCTGAGGCCATTACTGAAGGTAGTAATCAAATATCTTATACTTTTTTGTTTGATTTTCTAGTGATTGTCAGGGTTAAAAGAAAAAAAAGTTCCATCTGTGAAATGGGGTCGTAAATGTTTTCACCAGGTGGCAGTCACAATCTTGACCTCAATTTGGGCATAGCAACCTTGGGCTGTCGTCCGGAAGAAAATAGGGGGCATCCTCAGTTCCAATCTATCCCTTACAATATGCATGCTGGAAGAAGTTCAAGGGTAAAATTGAACTATACATCTTCTTTTACTTTAGTTTTATTGGACAATATATGAGAAGCAAAGTTTGATAGCATTATTTAAGCTCCCAAGCTAGTACTGTAACACTCTTTATTGACATGGTGAAGGGGATTTTTTATCTGGAGACAGGGTTCTTCTGAACTTTTTAGGTTCAAATGTAGCTATTTACAATCCCCCCTCCCCCCTTTTCTTTTTTTTTGACGTCATTGATATTTGCAAAACACGTGTGTTTGGAAAAATGACAGTACATCCAAAATTATGGTTTACAACCCACAAAATGCAGAACTTTGTTGCTTTGGCCAAAACCATGGTTTGAGAAAAAAAAAAGTTGAACCAAACATGCACTTTGTCTCTTAGGGAATTCAAATTTCTAACATTGACGTTATCCCTGAGTGGTCATAATGAGGATGGGTTCTCTTAATCTGCAGGAGACTAATATTGATTCAGTAAATGGTGATCCATCACTGAAAAGGCCGGTTGTTACTGAAGAGCGTCCTTCAGTATGGAATGGCATATATCCTAGTTTCTTTCCCAATCAGGTGAATTTCATTGTCTGGCATATAGCTTCACAATCAGAGTTGTTTTACTTGTTTCTCAATAGATTGCTTCTAAATAACCTTTACAATTATTTCCTGGCTAGTGTCTTAGAACTGTTAAGAATGCTTTACTTTTGAAATGATACTAAAAATGAAAGTTGACTTTTATGTTCACAGGTTCTACATATTGAATATTTGTGTTGAACTTTTGGTGCAATTTATATTTGGGATAGTCAATGGAATTCTCTAAATTATTTTTACTGGCTATAGACTCCTTCTATGCATATGGGTTTTCCCTCCTGATGGTGCCGAACGTGTAATAATAAAATAAGAAAAATTTCAATGTGTGATAATAGTAATATGTGGCTCTTTTTTGGACGGAAACATCTATGCTGTCATATTATCTAGACAAAGCCTTAATCAACAGACAGGTTAACCCCAATAATGATTTGTTCGATCTTTTGAAAAATTATCTGTTCCAAATTTATACATAAAAACATTTCTTCTGAGTGATCAAGTCATAAGTATGTTCTGATGATGTATAGATATACTCATTTTAGTGGTCTTTATATCAATACTTCAAAATTAGATGCGTTATGGAGTGTGCTAAGAGTTTGATTACAAAGTTCAGCACAGCCCTGGAATAATATTTCCACTGGACGTCCCGTGCTGCATTCATTTTACTTTACTAGCTCTATGTAGTGCAGCATTGAGAGTAAACAATTATATGATAACATCTTTCTCTGTAAGGAAGATCTTTGTAACCTGTCTTTACGTTGGAAAAATTTGGCAGGAAAGGGTAGAGAGAATCAGCATAGATCCTTCACAAGGACTCCCTCACTGGCCTTGGCAAACGCAAGGCCAGGTTACTGCTAACACAATACCACCGTTCTCCACTGCAGCATCATCA